>CAWUFW010017971.1:0-240581 GCA_963921515.1 Calotriton arnoldi
GCGCCAGCGATTATGCTGGCTTTTCTATTAGTAGGGGTGGGGGCTTCCCAGAATGGGCATCCCAATGCCCCCACCCCCCAAAAGAATAGCCACATTCTTTTTGCCCCCCTTGGGGGCATATCATGGCAATAGCCCTCGATTTCCCCCCTCCCCAGGGCGGCAGAAAGCCCACTAGGCACTGAATTTTCTTCAGGATGTGCCTACCTGTGGATTTTGGGCCCTAGCGCAGCCGGCACATAGGGAAACCTAGCAAACCTGTACATTTTTGAAAAGTAGACACCAAGGGGAATCCAGGATGGGGTGACTTATGTGCCTCTCACCAGGTTCTGTTACCCAGAATCCCTTGCAAACCTCAAACATTGTCAAAATACCCATATTTTCCTCACATTTCTGTGGTGGAAAGTTCTGGAATCTACGTGGATCCACAAAATTCCACACACTCCGCGTTCCCCAAAGTCTTCAGAGAAAAATGGTACCTCACTTGTGTGGGTAGGCCTAGTGCCCGCGACAGGAAACTTGACCCAAAACGCAATGTGGACACACCACATTTTCTCAGTGAAAACTGACCCTTTTGCAGAGTGCCTAGCTGTAGATTTTGAACCCTAGCTCTGCCGGCACCTAGGGAAACCCAGCAAACCTATACATTTTTGAAAACTAGACACCCAGGGGAATCCAGGATGGGGTGACTTGTCTGGCTCTCACCAGGTTCTGTTACCCAGAATCCCTTGCGAACCTCAAAATTTGTATGATAAACACATTTTCCTCACATTTCTGTGGTGGAAAGTTCTGTAATCTGTGTGGATCCATAAAATTCCACTCACCCCGCATTCCCCAAAGTCTTCTGAGAAAAATGGTACCTCACTTGTGTGGTTGGGTCAAGTACCCGCAACAGGCAAGGGCCCAAAACCTTGTGAGGCGACATCAAAATTACCTATCACAAACCAACCTGGTTTTCAACATGGGCCCCATGAGTTTTTGGCCCCGGGCACGGCGGCCATCTAGGGAAACCTACCAAACCCACACATTTCTGAAAACTAGACACCCTGGGGATTCCAGGGAGGTATGGCTTGTTTGGATGCCCCAACGTTTTCTTACCCAGAATCCCCTGCAAACCTCAAATTTAGCTGAAAAAATCACTTTTTCCACACATTTTTGTGTGGGAAAGTTGTTGCATGACACAAATTTCCTACCACCCAGCATTCCCCCAGGTCTCCCAATAAAAATGGTGCCTCACTCGTGTGGGAGGCCCAAGTACACGCGACAGGCAAGGGCCCAAAACGTATTGCGGCGACATCAAAATTGCCCATCACAAAACGACCTGGTTTTGCAAGAGGGGTCACCTGGGTTTTTGGCCCCGTGCTCGGGGGCCAGCTAGTAAAACCTACCAAACCCACACATTTCTGAAAACTAGACACCCGGGGGATTCCAGGGAGGTATGGCTTGCGTGGATCCCCCATCGTTTTCCTACCCAGAATCCCCTGCAAACCTCAAATTTAGCTGAAAAAATCACTTTTTCCATACATTTTTGTGTGGGAAAGTTGTGGCATCACCGGGCTGACACAAATTTCCTACCACCCAGCGTTCCCCCAGGTCTCCCGATAAAAATGGTGCCTCCCTCGTGTGGGAGGCCCAAGTACCCGTGACAGGCAAGGGCCCAAAACGTGTTGAGGCGACATCAAAATTGCCTATCACAAAACGACCTGGTTTTGCAGGAGGGGTCACCTGGGTTTTTGGCCCCGTGCTCAGCGGCCAGCTAGGGAAACCTACCAAACCCACACATTTCTTAAAACTAGACACCCGGGAAATTCCAGGGAGGTATGGCTTGCGTGGATCCCCCAACGTTTTCTTACCCAGAAACCACTGCAAACCTCAAATTTAGCTGAAAAAATCACTTTTTCCACACAGTTTTGTGTGGAAAGTTGTGGCATCACCGGGCTGACACAAAGTTCCTACCACCCAGCGTTCCCCCAGGTCTCTCGATAAAAATGGTGCCTCCCTCGTGTGGGAGGCCCAAGTACCCGTGACAGGCAAGGGCCCAAAACGTGTTGAGGCGACATCAAAATTGCTTATCACAAAACGACCTGGTTTTGCAGGGGGGGTCACCTGGGTTTTTGGCCCCGTGCTCAGCGGCCAGCTAGGGAAACCTACCAAACCCACACATTTCTTAAAACTAGACACCCGGGAAATTCCAGGGTGGTATGGCTTGCGTGGATCCCCCAACGGTGGCATCACCGGGCTGACACAAATTTCCTACCACCCAGCGTTCCCCCAGGTCTCCCGATAAAAATGGTGCCACACTCGTGTGGGAGGCCCAAGTACCTGCGACAGGCAAGGGCCCAAAACGTATTGGTCATTTTTCATTGTGAAAATGTGGTGTGTCCACGTTGCGTTTTGAGCCGTTTCCTGTCGTGGGCACAAGGCCTACCCACACAAGTGAGGTACCATTTTTATCGGGAGACTTAGGGTAACACAGAATTGTAGAGCAACTGTTATTATCTATTGACTTTTGATGCATTTCTGCCTTCCAAATGAAAGACAATGTGTAAAAAAGAAGTCATTTTGAAAAATGACCTATAATTCTCATGCTAGTATGGGTACTTCCAATTTTGGAAATGTGCAAATATCTACTGTTTCTAAACTCTATATTTTGTTCCCATTTCAGAAATACATAGGTGTCTTTCATACCGATTTTTCCATGTATACATTTTCCCAAAATAATTGCTATATACCCGGTACATAATAAAAAACCATTGCAAGACGCTGCTCAGTTATTGGCTCTGGGTTCGTCGGGTTCTTGGTGAACCTACAAGTCCTATATATCCCCACAACCAGAAAGGTCCAGCAAATGTAACAGTATATTGCTTTCAAACAGCTGTAATAATTAGAAGAAGTTACAGGTGAAAACGTTGACACAAATGGCTGTTTTTTTTCAACTAATTTTCACTTTTTCCTATATTTAACTGTTAGTTTCTATGAAGAAACCTTGAAGGATCTACACAAATGACCCCTTGCTGAATTCAGAATTTTGTCTACTTATCTAAAATGTATAGCTTTCCAGGATCCATTATTGCTTTCATACCCATTTCTACCATTAACTGGAAGGAGGTTGAAAGCACAAAAAATAGCAAAAATAGGCTATGTCCCAGAAAAATGCCAAAACTGGGTAAAAATGTTGGTTTTCTGACAAAAGTCTGCTTGTTCTTGAAAGCTGAGAAGATGGTGATTTCAGCACCACAACCCCTTTTTTGATACCATTTGCAGGGAAAAAACCAGATGCTTTCATCTGGAGCCCTTTTTTCCCATTTTTCCCAACAAAAAAAAGAAATTTAGCTGTATTTTGGCTAATTTCTGGGTCCCCTCCAGGGGAATCCACAAACCCTGGGTACCTTTAGAATCCCCATGATGTTGGAAAAAAAAGACGCAAATTTGGCGTGGATACCTTATGTGGTCAAAAAGTTACAGGGGCCTAAGTGCGAACTACCCCAAATAGCCAAAAAAAGGCTTAGCACAGGGGGGGAAAAGGCCTAGCAGCGAAGGGTTTAAAATAAAACTGCCTGTGTTATGATATAATACTAATCATGTAGTTATTGTGGAACTTCAGCGATGTTAATTGTTCGGATGTTAAGGTCATGTGACATGCCTCCCTGGAAGAATTCAAAGTCAATGGTCATATGATGTCATTAAGCTCAAATGGTATGTGATGTCACTTCCGCTACCCCTGGCATTTTAATGAATCAGTGTGGCATTCCAGAATGCCATCACCAAAATATTGAGAGACATAATTAATATGTCCTAAATATTCTTTACAAAAATATTGCCCCATTGGAGTTAACAATAGAGTTTCTGCACTCAAGGCGATGATATTTTTATGAACAATAATATGGATACAATACTTCTGTCAGACTTTAGTTTTGCTGACTATATTCTGAAATACAATATACAAATGTTCGACCCCAAAGTGGTTTGCCCAAGGCCACACAATTTGTTGAAGTGGGAAAGCGAGGAATTAAATATTAAGGTTTTCCGATATATGTAACGTTGACACTCAACAACATCTCCTACCTAACAACCACAAGACTTGGGCTTACCTGGAAGAGATGCAGTTCGGATTGAGGAAGCAAAGTAAACTTGTGCTTCAATCTAGAGAATCAATAAACACCTTTAACAGCCAATATACCAGATAGAATCCTTTTGAAATAATAGCTCTTTAAGGCTGATTATGTTTTTGATTTACAAGCACTCACTTATTCAAATTCTGTAAAATACATGCCAATTCCAGAATGGCAAATTTTCATTGCTTTTTCAACAATGTCTTTTCTTTTCAGAAGCATGTGTTTACCTTGCATTAACTTTTATGTATTATGTATCTGGTTAGTAAATGTTCCTTGGTAGTTGGTGATAAATATCCAATAGCCTAGATACTGACATGCATAAAGGCCTGTGTGAAACATTTCATGACTTTAAAAAAGCAAATCACTTTTTGTCTGGTGGATATTCTCCCATCTTCAATTACTTTTGACTCCATTCCCTGTAGACACTTTCTCAATAGTAAATTGCCTCTTTAGAAACATGCAATAAAACACAGAAAAATGCCTTTACAAAATTTTGCCAATCATTCATTTCAAATAATAGGTGTTCTTGCCTCAGATCTGTGGCAAGGACTCACTACTTACTTTTACTGTAGAAGACAAACATTTTACAACATTCCCCATATGTTACCCAACTTCTACTCTTTTTAACGATTGCAAAAATGAACCACTAAACCCTATGAACCTGCATTGGGAGCAACAGAGGCTAAGAGAGTCCAAAGGAAATACAAGCATTTGCAATGCATCAGGTCTCAAATTTGCGAGAGTTTGAGCTATTGGCATTGTAAATGACAATGTATTTTATTTGTCTGTTTTGAAAACCAATACATAAATAAAAGGCATTGTCATTTACAATGCCAATAGCTCAAACTCTCGCAAATGCGAGACCTATTGCATTGCAAATGCTTGTTTTTGTTCCAGGCATGGGGAGGGTAAGTGATATGCCCAAAAAAACAAGGGGGCTTATTTACAAGCCCCTTGCGCCACTTTTGCGTCATTTTTCACATGGGAAAAGTAACGTACGGGTGGCGCAAGGGGCTTGTAAATAAGCCCCTTGGTTTTCTAGCTTCTGAGTCGCCCGTTCAGGCCCTTACACCACAATTACATCGCAAGCAAGAGCACGGAAAAACCCCGCTCACTCAGTAACTTTCCCGGTCTCCAACCCTCCCACACTGACAACTCACCTGCAGCAGATCACACGGCGCGCTCACATCACACAGCAGCACTTCAGGATGAAAATAAATGAAGTAATTTCGCAGGAGGGCCTCGTTTTCAAAGGGTTGCTCCCAGTGTTTGCAAAAGTCATATTTAAAGGGTTGGCTTATGATGCACTGTCCAGTAGCAGTCGCACGCTAAAGGCATTTTCATGCTTCCCTGGCCAGTGAGAGACTGACAGCTCAGTGGTTTTTGTCACGGCTCCTAGCCTGTCTGGTTAGTGTGAGTAGTGCAAGCAGGTAGTGTGGTTTATCCACTGCAGCTTGTTTCACCCCCACCCATACGTCACCCCCTCTTTCCTTACACTGTGGGTGGCTTGATTTGTAGGATTCCTATCAGCCACATGAGAGGCCTCACACTTCACGGATGGCAAACATAACACTTGCACTAATTTGAAATTTGCACTAACCTTGCAAATTAAGCTAAACATATCCAGTGCCTCCATTATTCATTTGCTAAGGAATCTATTTATAATTGTGTTCAAAGTTCAAAGAAGCACGAATCTGATAAATGGCACTTGCTTATGCAGGAAACATGTATTTACATGCATCGCACAATTTGCAAGAGCCCTGTGTGAATAAAATGTTCATTTGAACTGTGTCTGCTATCCAGGGCTTATGTGGTCGCCCCAGCATTACCAGTGACGTCAGAAGTGCTTCATCCCGTGGGGGTGGTCAGCCTGGGGCACCCCTACCTGAAGCGATGGTGAGAGGTTGCAGGTTGTAGGGATAAAGGGCGGGGGCAGAGCATACAAAAAAGCTTGCCTTTATTAAATAAAACAAAAAATACCTTTTCCCCAATGCGGCAGTGAGGTCAAAGGCGGCTTGGAGGACTCAGTGCGCACCATCGCTGCAGCGCCAGAACGAGTCTTTGGAAAGGATGTCGGTCTCTGGGAAACCCCTCAGCACACAGGACCTGGGGGAACCGTATAGTGAGTGCTGATACAGCAGCACTCTAGTCGGTCAGCGACTGTGAGGTGAAACGGTGCCTCCTCTCCTCTCGTTAGAACGGAGAAGACGAGGCCGCTAAAGCGCTAAACCACCCTGGTGCCTGAGTCCTGCAACCCCCGTGCACAGATGCGAAGGGGCGGGGCACGCTCTTATCCCCAGGTGCCCATTGTGCGTGCCTTTGATGTATGCTGCCTGCACATAAAGTGCGCTACAGCAGCATCTTCCACAGGACAAATAAGCGGTCATCACCTTTTAAAAAAAATTATTAAATGTAAATACACACTACCTTTTACATTGCAGTAAAACAGTTACAAAACCTTCTGTCCAACATAAAAAATATAACATGCCCAATCTTCCTTAAAACAAAGGCCAAAACCAAACAACCATCCTACTAAAAAAGCCCAAATTACAGTCAACATCGAAAATTGCTAAAAGCTTAAAAAAATATAACTAACGAACCGGGAGGCATGGCGCAACAGGTAGCACTAATACAACTGTGGAATTAAGAGGAGGTGGGAGGGAGGAAAGCTATATTCAAATGTAGTCAGCTATGGTGCCAAAACTGCACACAGGGAAACAGTATCAGAGCAGGAAATTAAGAAAAAAGTAGTCCTCCAAAGAACAGATAAAGAACTGTAGTGTGATAGGACAGTACTTAGTCCCTGCTGCTTGGGAGCAACGGAAGAGAACAAGAAGGGACAAAGAGGCATGACTGACCACTAGCAAGCAAGGATTTGTAAAGGACACTGACATAGACAAATGAAAAGCAAAGGCCAGCAATGGGTGGAGTCGGAACTCCACAAAGCAATTACAACAGGTAGCTAAGCGACAGCGCAAGTGCTGCCTAGGCTCGACCTAAAAAAGCAGATGGGCCGAGAAATGTTATCCAGTCTGAAGTTAATATGAGCTAGTTCTCGATTGTCTCTCCTGCTCTCATTGCATAAGAGAGGTTTCCATAGGATCAGAGATGTTTTAAGGTTTGGGCACAGTGGGCATTTGCCCAGGGCCCCCACTTTTCAAGTCCCCCCCGAAATAACAAACAAACCTTTTCTCTATTGACACCTCTCTACTCTAATGATCTAAACGTCTCTGCCTTCTACCTAACTAGACCTTTAACACAGTCTCTCTACCCAGTGTCATCTTAAAGGATTTTGGGCTCCGAGGGCAAGATATATTTCAACAGTTTTTGTGTGACCCTGTTAAAGTTTAGCGTGTGATTTACAATTGTTTGACATCATGCAGGATTGAATTAGCATGGAATGGGTAATAAAATGTAAATTTGTTCTGTACTGGGGCCTCAAAAATATTTCATGCCCAGGGCCCCCAAAATCCTTAAGATGACACTGCAAAGGACCAGTGCTGAATTTATAAAAGAATAAATGCCGGGCTCAAGTTTATCTCAGAAGGCCCCGACCAGTGCTGTTGATGGAGCAGAGTAAATGAAATTTTTTTAACCTCCTAATAATTTTCGTAAAATAATTAAAAAACATGTTCGTTTAAGTAAATAACCAACAATGTATGTTACATGTAAAAGGGTTAAAGGTAACACGCTATTTTGTGTGCAAATTAATCAACTTATAATTGTTTACGTGTCTAACATAACATAATATTTGCGTACTAATAAAATAATAAACGCATGATTTGTGCTTTTAAATAAAACGTGTGGTTGCAAAATAAAGTGATGGTAAGTAAGGGACGGCTTTATATGTTGCTTTTTGCTAGGTAATACCTAATTGGGGTACGTAGAAAGACGGGAGGGAAACGAAAGGGTTTATATTCTTTTTTTTAACAATTCTTTTTATTAAACAGTTGCTGGTGAATGGTACAGTACAAGAGACCAGGTAGTTTACTTTTCTCAGTATGCATGAATGGAGGGATAAATAGACAGTACACAAGTGAGGAACATCACTAAGGAAGAGGATCATCATAATCAACAGTACAAGGTGGCGTACAAATCTCTCCTCTATACAAATTCCACGGATTCCAGACTCGACTCCACTTCCTTGGGCACCCCCTTGCCAAATACACCGTCTTTTCCCTAAACATGCACCAATCCAGGTTTCTTTCCCAGGCCTCTAGTGTAGGTGTGTGTGCCGCCCCCAGAGTTGAGCAATATTTCTCTTTGCCAGCATGAGCCCCAGAGTGACCCATTGTGTCTGAGAAGTGTCCAAGTCTGTTGGCTCCCAGATATTAAGGAGGCATCGTCTAGCCTCGGGACGGAGGGAGATTCTCATTACCTGGTTGATTGTGTGCGTGCACCTGACGCCAATAAGAGTTGATATGTGTGCATTCCCAAATGATGTGCATAAACGTTCGATCTGGCCACAGCGTCGCCTGCATTCCCCTGTCTCCGACCACCCCATGTGTATTAATCTAGGGCCCGTTATGTAGATCCTATGGAGGATCTTCAGCTGAACCAGTCGCAAGCATGCCGGGATAGCCACCTCTTTAGGGGAGGATACTGCTGTCTGCCACTCCTCGTCGTCCAGTTCTATCCCATCTTGTGCCCACCTATCTCGCAGTGCCCGGAGGGGGTTTGTCATGTGATTAATTAGTTTCTTGTAAATTAAGGATATCGTTTTGTCAGGGAGATGACCATCTAAGATTCTGTCCTCCAGAGGGGAGACCTCCGGGGGATCCGCCCCTTTAGGCCATAAAGACTGAACTGAGTGTGAGACCTGTAAATAGCGAAAAAATTCGGTATCCGCCAATTTATATTCGCCCTGAAGCATGCTGAAGGGTTTGGGCTCCCTTTTCCCCAGACATCTTTAATAGCTGAAATCCCAATAAGGTCCCACCTATCGAAGCCCTTTGTCTTCCACAGGTCGCCCAATTTCTCCGAGTCCCAGAGAGGGGTAGCCAATGTGAGTTTGTGCCTCCAGCCAAGAGAATTAGTGGCGGCATGCCAAATTTGCACTGAGTGCTTCAGTGGGGCCAGTTAGTTTGAACCGGTTAGGTCGGGAGTATAACGCCCTACCATAAGTGCCCCCGGAAGGAGCCATCTGTCCATGGCGTAGCCCGGGTCATCCACTCGGCCGTACGTGCCATGATTAATGGCTGCCAGTTGGGAAGCCCAATAGTATTTCTTGACATCAGGGAGACTGATGCCTCCATCATACCAAGACAACGTTAGTTTGCTCAAGGCGATTCGAGGCCTGCCGTCCCATAATAGGTCTCTTTGCAGGCCCTCCACCTCCCGAAAGTAACGTGCCGGGACTACATCCAAGGTATTTTGTAGGGCATATAAGAATTGCTGCAAGGCCATCATCTTAAACAGAGTAGCTCTGCCCAGGAGTGAGATAGGGAGCGTCTTCCAGTTATTAATATCACTTTTAAGTCTGCGAAGAGGGGGAAGAAGGTTTTGGGCATAGCGGACCGAGGGGTCCAGCGAAATGTATATCCCCAAATATTTGAATCCAACCGAGTTTGTTTGTATTGGACAGTTCCGGGGAGGGACAGGAGGGTCTCCCCTCAATACAAATAATAGGGATTTTCCCCAATTGATAGAAAGTCCAGAAAATCGGCCGAAAACCGCGAGAATATCCATCACCACTACAAGAGAATTTCTAGGGGAGGCCAAATAAAGTAAAATGTCATCCGCGTATAAGGATATGCGGTCCTCCCATCCGGGGGACCATCGCAGACCCCTTATCCTTGGATCCCAGCGTATCCATGCGGCCAGGGGCTCCAAGGCCAGAGAGAAGAGAAGGGGGACAGGGGGCAGCCCTGTCGAGTTCCCCGACTGAGCAAGAACGAGGCTGACACCTTGTTGTTCACCACCACTTGAGCCAGTGGTTCAGAGTATAAGAGACGCACCCACTGAATGTATTCCGGCCCAAATCCCAGCTTTACCATAACTGCCCATAGGTATGGCCATTCGATAGTGTCGAAGGCCATGGTCGCGTCCAAAGACACAATCACCGCCGGCTCGCAAAGGGTGCCGGCTCTATCTATCACCCCATGCACTCTACGGAGATTCAGAGCTGTGTTTCTATGAGGCATGAACCCGGTTTGATCTGGATGCACCAGGCCTCCGATCACCTTCACCAAGCGGTTGGCTAAGGGCTTGGCTAAAATCTTGGGTTCGGCGTTTAAAAGAGAGATGGGCCTATATGAGGCACATTCCGCCTTATCCTTTCCGTCCTTGTGGATGGTGACAATAGTAGCCATTCGTTGTTCCCAGGGCAACGTTCCCACCTCCTAGATTCCAGAAACATAGCGTTCAAATATGGGGCTAATTTATCTGGTCTCAACTTGTAGAGCTCAATGGGAAGTCCATTCGGGCCCAAAGCTTTCCCAGAATTCAAGGAACGGATCGCTTGCGCGGTTTCATCGGCTGTAAGGGGGCTATCCATATAGTCCCGATCCTCACGGGAGAGGCAGGAAGCTTAATATCCCTCAGCAGCTCCTGAGAGTCCGCTTCAGTGTGGGAGGAGACCGCCGTATAGACCGATTGGAAATGATCAGCGAACCTGTCCGCTATTTCCTGCGGTTCCGTGACCAAACGCCTCCTTGTACATTGAGCTCTGGGACCAGCCGACTTCGCCCATTCCTTCTTGTCCAGCCATGCTATGAGCTTCCCGGCCTTGTCTCCTGGTCATAAAGCCTGCCCTGCTGCTCTCTACTCAGGGCCCTGGCCCTATCCGAGACCAACGCTTTATAGTCGTGCTGCTTCATACTCAACAAGTGGATCTTTTCCGGCGTAACCCCAGATTCCAGTTCCCTCTCCAGGCTATATATGTCTGTCTCAAGTTCGAGGACCTCCTTTTGCTTGTCTCTCTTAGAGCTAGATATCAAAGACAGGGCTTGTCCCCGAATTACTGCCTTGAATGCTTCCCACAAGGTCCTGGAAGAGGGCACCGATCCCACATTGTCGGAAAAATATTCGTCAATAGCTTTGATAAGCTCCCTGACGGATCTTGGGGTTACGTAAGTACCAAGGGTTAATTGGGGCCAATCTTCCCACTCCGCCCATACCTACCGACAGGTGAACCCAGACAGGTGAGTGATCAGAGATACCTCTGGCTAAGTGTTTGATGTCGTGTATATATGTCGCCTGCGCAGCTGGCACCAGGCAGTAATCTAGCGGAGAGACTGTTGTGTGCCCCAGAGTGGAAGGTGTGTTGCACCTGGCCCGGGTGGTACACTCTCCAGCCATCGACCAGTCCCATCGCCTCAAGGAAATCAGGCAACCATCGGGCAGACGGTACTACCTCTCGAGGGGATATCTATCTAACGTGCCTGAAACCACTGCATTGAAGTCTCCTCCCAGGACCAGGAGCCCATCCGGAAGGGCGAGCAGGGCTGCGCCCAAATCAGCAAACGTTGTACCCTGTAGGCCTGGGGGAACATAGACAGACATAAAGGCAATGTGCCGGCCCTCCCACATCCCGGAAACACCGACGTACCTGCCTCTATCATCTCCCCATGTGGAGCTAACCGCCAGCGGGAAGTTGTTCCTTGTCATAATACCCACACCCCTGGATCCCGAGGTGAAACCAGAGTGCGCAATCAGTTTATACCCCCCTCTGTGCATTGCCTTGCATAGATTCCCAACCAGATGTGTCTCCTGGAGTAAGACCACATCGGGTGAGTGCCTCCTGATGTATTGAAGTACTACACTTTGTTTGATTTTGTCCCCTAACCCGTTAACATTCCAACTCATAATTTTTACATTTTTATCCCCCATCATGCCTCTACTGCAGAATATAGATCCAGCAACTCCGGGCTTGTACTCTTTCCGCAACTCTATTGCAGGTGTATATGTCCATTGCACCAATGAAACAAATATAACAAAGAACAAAAAAACAAATTGTCCCACCCCAACAACCCCCACCCCGCTGCCCTGCACTCTAGGCTTAGAACTGCCCATCGAAAACTTGCAGAGTGCCTGTCGCCCTAGAAAGAAATTCAGAGAAAGAAAAGAAGGGGAAAAGTGAGCTCCATGTCCCCACCCCTAACCAGGCCGAGTGTGACACCCCCGGCAGGTAAATGTCAAGAAACATATATGTCATCACCAGTCCCCATAATAAAGCGCAGATATACCGCTCACCCCAGCCCGTCCCATATCGATAACCCCATTACGTAGTTCAAAGCCGCAGTCCTCAGAGATCTACTTCAGATCGGTGAAATGTCCGCCTGTGTCCCAGTGCCGCGATCCGCCTGGCCCGTCGCTCCGCGATGTTCGATCCACTCTGCCACTGCCTCGGGCTCGTCGAAAAACCATGCCCGTCCCTCTGTCTCCACCCGGAGACGTGCCGAGAACAGCATTGAGTACTTCAGACCCCTCTCTCTCAGGCCACGCTTCACAGTGAGGAAAGACCTCCTTTGCTTTTGTACTCTCTGTGTAAAGTCCGGGAAGAAGGAGATGGCAGCATTTTCATATCGGAGGCGCCCCCGCTCTGGAGTTCTGAAGGATAGTGTCTCTGTCCCGATAGTTCAAGACCCGAGCCAGCATGGGCGCGGGGAGCGCCCGGTTTGGGACAACCGCCCGGGACCCTGTGAGCACGTTCGATAACAAAAAAATTTGCTGAGGCCTTTGGGCTGCAGGTGTTTAAGAATGAGGTCCTCAACGAATAGGTCCGGGGATTGCCCCTCCGCCCTCTCCGGCACTCCTAGGATGCGGAGATTATTGCGCCGGAGTCGACCTTCATAATCATCCAGCTTGAGGTCCATGTACTTGTGTGAGTCCTGGAGTTCATGCATCTCCCTTTGTAGTTGTGTGACATCCCCAACGAGACTGGTGGTCGTTATCTCAAACTGCTTGACTTTTTCGTTAAGCTTCCCAGGTCGGACCTAATCAGGTTAATGTCAATCGCCATGGCATCCATTTTGTGCTCGAGAGAGTTTTGACTCCAGCAATTGCCCCCATGACATCCGCGAGAGATAGCTCTTGTTCCTCTTCCCCTGGGTGTCCCTGATTGGTCTCTGCAGACAGTCGGCTCCGCTGAGGTCCCTAGTGACTGTGTATCTGTCCAATTTGTTAGTCTGCACCTGCTTCGCCCCACGGGACCCGGTCCCCCTGCGATCCCCGGCAGCAGCCATCGTGCACAACCAACTGGGCTAGAATAGTGGAAGCAGGCAGAGGCACCAGTCACACAGCCCCCAACAGTAAGTTCTATCCGGCAGCTACAACGCAGGCCCCAGGGGTCCGAGAGCAAGTCCTGCACTGTCCAGGGGGGGTGGGGTCCCTCAAGTCGGGTCCGGCCAGCTGGGCGCCCCGGGACCCAGGCGGGTGACCAAACGCCGCTACGGTACCTGTGTGCAGCGTCTTCCCGGCCCCGGGACCACAAGCGACAGGGAGGTTCCCCTCAGTCGGAGCGCACCGCCGCCATTACTCTGCTCCCAGCGGAGTGCGCTGCCCGCAGTTCCAGTTGTCAATGCGGGGGGCTTTGTTAGCTTCAGGGCCCAAGGGCAGTCACCACCTCCGCTGCTGGTCTCGCCCGTCCCCCGTAACCCCGCCTCGATATCGCACGGCGGCACCTCCACCACTCAGGTCGGGACTCCCCTCCGGCGCCACTGTTCACTGTGGGCCCCGGCGCTCAGATTTCCCGCAGGCCGCAACACTCCGGAGCTGCTATCTCCCCTGTTGGGGCTGCTCGGTGCGCCGGAGAAAAGCGGGCTGGGGACCGCTACCCCTCCGATCTCGGGGGGTGTCGACTGATATCACGGATGTGTCCGCAGGATAGACGTGGGGCCGGGACACTCGGCGGAGCTACTTCACTACGCGGCCGTCTTCGATCCGCGCTTGGCCACGCCCCCAGGGTTTATATTCTTTATTTTAACAATATTTTGTTTATCTTTGAAAATAGTGCGCTTAGGCCTGTTGAGCAGCGATATAAAATGGCCGCCATAAGCTAGAGTACGCATGTCCAAGAATCCGTGTGGTAGAGGAGAGAGGCTGTGGAAAAGGATGACCACGTGTTCGTGCTGAGAGCATAAGACGGAAGTATGGTCAAGGCTATTGTGACCTTTCTGAACAGATGTGTGCCAAGATGATCAGCAAGAAGCGTGAGAAGTCAAACTGAATAAATGGACGGAACTGTTGAATCTAAAAGTAGCAGAAAAAGATACAAATTGGACTGATCGAAACGGATGAGCAATGTCATGAACTGTGGGAAGCTTGATGCAAGCATGGACATTCCACAAGGAACTGGTTAAGACAAGGAAGTTTGATTAAAATGTATATGTGCCTGAGTGAACCAATGAGAGAGAATCACGCCATGAAGATGCAACATTTTTATTCAGTAAGCTAGAATTAGGGTATAAGAAGACCTACTCTTGGTGGGAGGGTTAGATGCTGGAGAGTGAGATGCTGGAGAGTTAGATGCTGTAGATGGGTGAAGTTGCGGTTGCTGATGCTGACGAGCTGATGCTGCTGCTGCTATTTTTATTTCCAGTTGAGTATAAGATGCTGCTTTTGGAGAACCTTTTTATTCCTGTTAGATTTTTCAGTTAGAACTATTAGATTTTTCCAAGACAGATAGATTGATCTTTTAGAATTCTTGCTATGATAACCATATTTTTCCGTCTAATAGATATGCATTGCAATTTCAATTTATTCTTATAATGATGATAAACGTAATGATCTGAATAATAAGCTTAAATCTTATTTCTTGCTTCAAAACTTTATATAAACTTTATTATTCTTTAAACAAATGACTCAGTGATTCTTTAGCTCAATGATTAAGGTAAATTGTTAAAGAGTTTATTGTGATTGAGCTGGTCTTAATCACCATCAACTGATTCCTACTAGTTGGTCCATCGACCAATGGGCGGAATATCTTAAAGCAAATGAGAAACATTATGTCATGTTAAAAGAGGTATCCCGTCTCCTTCCAGCGAATCGTTTTCTCCTAGGTTAGAGGACGGAGGAAATCCAGGGAATAAATGAGTAAGTGAATATATATGCGGTGTTATGGGCCCCACCGTCATATGGATATAGTTTGTGTGTTGGAGGAATAGTTGTACCTGGATGACCGAAGCATATAGGAGAATAATTTTTATTGTTAGCGCTGGATCAGATTTCTTGGTAGCAGAGTTATGGTTACTATAGATTAGTTTGGTGATTATTGATTATTGATTATTGATTATTGATTATTGATAAATTCATGTATAACACTTTATGTTGAGTCGCGTTATGTTATATGTACGTTTTCACGCTTCTGGGAAGTAGGAAGTGGAACACGTGTGGCAAGAGAAGTCACATGGAATGGTGCATTGTCTGAGTTCATATTGGTGATAACACAGGTTGTGTTATGATAGGGACATTTTCCGTATAAAAGGTGTGTAAGTGAAATAGTAATCGGTTTTCTTGTGAAACTCTGGCCTTAATTCTCAGGAGCAGTATAGTCTCCACATGTGTTTTATCCCCAGAGAAACGGGTTTATTGCTTGCTTGAAAGAAGGGTAAGGTAGAGGAAGTGCTACTTTATCGGCGAAACTGAAAATTCTGTGGTAGGGTAGAGGTAAGTGCTGCCTACTGGAAAATACAGAGTTCTTGTGTAAATGGACAAGCTATTTCTTTGGTTTAGCGAATCAGACAATGGAAATGTGTTTTAGATGTTGTAACTAACGAAGAATTGTTGAAAAAGAAATTGCCGATAAATTTTGTAAAGGAGGGTCAAGAGCAGAAGTGACGTAGACAAAAGCCGCGCTGGGATTGGACAGTGCGTTAGTCATACGGAAACAGGAGCAGAAGTGACGTAGACAAAAGCCGCTGGGATTGGACAGTGCGCTGTAGACAGAATCCGCTCTGATTGGAGTGTTGGTGTGAGTCGCGCTACGATTGGTCGAATAGCCTAGTGACGTGGAAGTTTGTGATTGGAGTGTTGGTGTGAGTCGCGCTAGTATTGGTTGGAATAACGCATAGAGAACAGTGTTGAATTGCGGATCGTTTGAGGAGAAAAAGCGATTGTGAATCATGTCGTATTATGAGTATGGTAGAGAGAAAATGTCATGGATGTCGAAAGTTAAGAATTTCTTTAAGAAAGACAAAAGGTAGTGACTAGAGAGGGACAAATAATTCCTCCGCCGAAATCACCAGCTTCGCACATGATGCTGAAATATGGATATCATACATGTATATGGTTAGAAAATTGGACAAAATATACCAAGAATGATGGAGCTTTGGCTTTCCCTGAGAATGGTTCATTTAATGTAGCTGTACTACGGAACTTGAGAGAAAAAATGGCAATGTTAGAACCTAGACCTAGACCGACACAGTTTGAAGCTTTAACCACTTCGATGCTCATGACGGAGCGGTTCCGTCATGAGCATCGGTTGGGCTGTGCTTATGACGGAACTGCTCCGTCATGAGCACAGCCCTTGGAGAAGCGCTGGCGCTCCCCCTGGGGCATCGATCTTGCCCCCACAGAGGGGATGGCAGCGGAAGAGTTTCCGCTGCCACCGGCCCCCACGCTTCCCCATGACGTCAGCGTGCGCCGGCGTCATCCGGAGCGCTGGACGCGCTGGAAATCATTTCTTTCCAGCGGCGTCCAGAGAGGAGGGTGAGTGTTTGTTGGTGCGGTGGGGTGGGGGCCCAAATCTTGATGCCTTGAGGCATCGGGGAAGAAACTGTGTTTCCTCTCCCTGATGCTCAATGCAGGGCATTCCTGGTGCACGATCGCGCACAGCGTCGCAATCGTGCACCAGGAATGTCCCCACTAGACACCAGGGATTCCTTTTTTTCTATAAAGGAAGTGACCCCTTGGGCAAGGGTCGCTTCCTAAGGGGGCAAATAATTTAAAGACTTTTCTGCCCCCTGGGGACAGATCGGCCGATTTTTGGCCGTTTTGGACCAGGGGGGCAGAAAGCCCACTAGAAACCAGGGATCTTTTTTAAATTAAATTGGAAGCGACCCCTTGGGCAAGGGTCACTACCTGGGGGGCCAGATAATTTTAAAGTATATTCTGCCCCCTCTGGGGGCAGATTGTTTTTTTAATTTGGCCTTTCTGCCCCCAGGGGGGGCAGAAAACCCCACTAGACACCAGGGATTTTGTGTAATTGTAAATGGAGCGACCCCTTGGGCAAGGGTCGCTTCAGGAACTAAATTAAAAAATATATATATTCTGCCCCCTGGGGACAGATAGCCTGATTTTTGGGCGTTTCTGGACCCAGGGGAGATAAACCCACTAGAGGCAGGGAATTTGTTTTTTTAAATTGGAAGCGACCCTTGGCCAAGGGTTGCTTTCAGGGGCCATATTTTAAAAAAATTATATTCTACCCCCTGAGGGCAGATCGGTTTGTGTATTTGGCCTGGGGGGCAGAAAACCCCATTAGACACCAGGGAGAGTTTTAAATTTTAAATGGAAGCGACCCCTTGGCCAAGGGTTGCTTCCTTATGGGCCTAAATAATTTTTAAGACTTTTCTGCCCCCTGGGGACAGATCACCTGAATTTTATGGCATTTCTGGCCCGGGGTAGGGGTAGAATAGCCCACTAGAGCCAGGTATCTAAAAATAAATAAATTGGCCGCTTCCAGGGGACATATATTTTTATGTGTATTTGGCCTTTCTGCCCCCATTTGGGTAGTGACATAGCGTGTTATAATGTTGTTTTATTTCTTGTGAATTGCAATTGTAATGCTTTATTTCTCCTTTTTTGTTAGGTCAAGGCTTTTGCTCTTTAGACTGTTGAAGGTTGCGGTTTCGTTACTGTTTGCGTAGTTGCATCTGTTTGGTAAGAGACTTTTTTTGTACAATGTAAATGAGTTTTATTTCTCTGCATGAATGTGTTTTTTGCGAATGGTGTAATAATAGCAGTATGTTTGGCTTCTGTTTTTGAGTGTCAAAAACTTTTTGCATTTGTGCTCGATGTGTATTTTGTTGTATTGTGAGTAATTGGTTTTGTTTTTCTTTCTAGTGGAATATCGTTGGTTTTGCTGTGTCTCTGCAGAGTAGGTGCTGGTGAGTGTAGCTGTCTCTTGTAAGTGAATCGTATAGTTTTTGAGTATATAGATCTTTGTGATAAAGACACACATTTTTACTTACTTGCTTTGCACAGTGTTGGTTGTTGTTGACTTGTTTGTGCAGTCTCCTTTCTTAGTAAGGATAATGGCTAGCCGCAGGATTACTGCTCAGCAGGTTGTTGGTATGCTTTTTGCGTCTTCCTCTGACCATGGTTCAGAGACTGACTCTGCATCTGAGGCAGAGGAGGCAGGGGACGATTCAGGCAGTGAGTTTTCTCTCCACATGGAATCATCGGATGATGAAGCTACTCTCAGTGCGGATGAAGCTACTCTTAGTGTGGATGAAGTGCCTGTGTTAGAGGAGGACATTGATGTGCCGATAGTGCGGCAAGAGGCATCTGGGCTGCAGCCTGGGGCTGCAAAGCTTCCTGTTGGTGTAGTGCGGCAAGAGGCATCTGGGCTGCAGCCTGGGGCTGCAAGGCTTCCCGTTGGTGTGAGTGCGGCAAGAGGCATCTGGGCTGCAGCCTGGGGCTGCAAGGCTTCCCGTTGAAAGTGCTGACCTCTGGGTTGCCCCAGGCATGGTGCAGCCGGCATTGCCAGACTTTACTGGTGTTCCAGGGTGTAGAGTGAATACTGAAAACATTTTGCCGATACATTTTTTTCAGTTGTTTATGGACGATGTGTTTTTGGCAGAGATTGTTGAGCAGACTAATTTGTATGCCGAACAGTTTTTGAGGGACAACAGTGCCAGCCTTAAGCCCCACTCTAGAGCTACCGGTGGACTCCCACAAATTTGGAAGAGATGAAGAAGTTCTTGGGTTTAACTATTTTGATGGGCTTGCTAAGGAAGCCATCAATGTCTTCATATTGGTCTACTAGTCCCTTGATGGCAACGGCTATATTTCCGGCAGTCATGAGTCATGATAGGTATTTGCTTCTGCTTCGGATGATGCATTTTGTCGATAATGGTTTAGCGTTGCCACGAGATCACCCTGAATGTGACCGTCTTTTTAAGATTCGGCCTGTCATTGATCACTTTGTTGATCGATTTTCTGAAATCTATGCTCCTGGGAAAGAAATTGCAGTGGATGAGTCTTTGGTGTTGTTCAAGGGCCGCTTGGTTTTAGGCAATACATTCCTAGTAAGAGGGCACGCTATGGAATTAAGCTGTATATGCTGTGTGACAGTAGGACTGGATATGTCTCTAATTTCAGGGTGTACACCGGTAAGGAATCCAGGATTAACCCCCTGGTTGTCCGTCCACTTTGGAGTGACTGAGAAAATTGTGTGGGAACTTGGTAGAGGATTTTTTTAACAAAGGCCACTATTTATATGTAGATAACTTCTACACTGGTGTGCGGTTGTTCAGGGAATTGGCCAAAGTGGATACTGTTGCTTGTGGCACAATCCGCTCTAACCATAAAGGTTTCCCAAAAGAACTTGTTTGCCAAAAGCTTGTGCGGGGACAGTGCAGTACGTTGCGTTGCGAGGAGCTTCTAGCTGTGAAGTTTTCAGACAGGAGAGATGTCTACATGCTGACTACCATCCATGATGAAAGCACTGCACCTGTGACTGTTTGGGGTCACATTGCTGAAGTGCGCAAACCTGTGTGCATTTTAGACTATAATAGGTACATGGGTGGTGTTGACAGAGTAGATCGGAGGTTGGAACCTTACGCTGCTCTTCGTAAGGCTTACATTTGGTATAAGAAGTTGGCTATCCATCTTTTCCACTTGGCAACCTTTAATGCTTTAGTTGTGTTCCAGGATTCTTGTCCTGAGTCAAAGATGACTTTTGTTAAGTTTCAGGAGTCTGTAATAGGCAGCCTTGTTTTAGTGGAACAGGCAAGTGTTCCTAGAGTTGGAGTGGTGAAGGATGTTGCTAGATTGAAAGATCGCCACTTTCCTGATCACATTCCTCCCACACCCTCAAAAGACTTTCCCAGTAGGAGATGTAGAGTCTGTTGGCGAAGAGGTATGCGGAAGGAGACTCGTATGTACTGCCCAGTGTCCTTCTAACCCTGGGCTGTGTGTGCCTGCTTGTTTTAGAATGTACCACACGCAAAAGAATTTTTGGGAGCATCCATGAGTTGTAAAGTGAACTGCCTGGCCTCTATTGTTTAATATTTTTGTTCAGTTTCAAGGTTGGCATTTGTGTAGTGTATTTAGTTTCAGATTTTGTGTTAGTAGATTTGTATTTATTTGCAATTTGTTTGTGTTTTCTTATTTATATTAAAAAAATCCTAAATGTGATGGCGGTGTGCGTGGAGTGGCGCTTGTGTGGCGGTGTGCGTGGTCTGGCGGTTGGCTGGCGGTGTGTTTGGATTGGCGCTTGGCTGGTGGTGTGTTTGGATTGGCGCTTGGCTGGCGGTGTGTGTGGACTGGCGCTTGGCTGGCGGTGTTTGGACTGGCGCTTGGCTGGTGGTGTGTGTGGACTGGCGCTTGGCTGGCGGTGTGCATGGACTGGCGCTTGGCTGGTGGTGTGTGTGGACTGGCGCTTGGCTGGCGGTGTGCGTGGACTGGTGCTCGGCTGGCGGTGTACGTAGACTGGCGCTTGGCTGGCGGTGTGTGAGTAGTGACTAGCTGCTGGTCATTACACACACTGCTAGCCAAACGCCACTCAACGCAATCTGTGAGCTGGTGTGGTTGCTGTGTCAGGAATGTGGGCATGTGAAAGTGATGGGCCCTTGAATGACGCTGTCTGCTGGTGTGAGTGTTGTAATGTGCTGGGCCCGCGGCTGGCGTTGTGAATGGTTTTGTATGTGTCACACATATGAAAGGTGTATGAATGGCCTGTAAAGAGGTTGGTGCCTTGTCGTGGCTTTACAGCTCACGAGCTGTGAGTCAATGGTTCAGTTTCTCGTCCTTTCAATTAACAGTGCATTTCATTTTTGTGAAATCTCTGGTTAATACAACTGTATATACTGAACCATCACTCACCCTCGTGCCAAATCCAACCAGTATGTATGTGTGCATGAGGAATAGGTGGTTGTGCATAAAAATGTATTTTCTGTTTTTGTCAAGCAGGGTGTACCCTTGTCCTTTTTGGTGAATGTTGTAATGTGTTGGTTTTGTGCCTGGTGGTGTGAATGGTCTTGTGTGTATCATGTATGAAAGGTGTGTGAATGGCCTGTAAAGCGGTTGGTGCCTTGAAGTGGCTTTATAGCTCACGAGCTGCGAGTCACTGGTTCAGGTATTTGTCCTTTCAATTATTTACAGTGCATTTCATTTTTGTGAAATCTCTTGTTAATAAAATGTTATATACTGAACCATCACTCGCCCTTGTGCCAAATCCAACCAGTATGTGTGTGTGCTTGAAGAATAGATGGCTCTGCAGTAATCTTTGTCTGTTTTGTCTCTCTTCCAAGCTGTACATTTCATCTAAGAATAACCTAACAACTGTAGTTTTGTAAGTAAACTAAACACCCATGGGAGTGCATGGTGATGTCTCTCTAGTGGATTCCAACAAGTTATCTTACCCACAATGTCCTGCAAACCTCAAAATGTGACTGCGACATTTTCCTTGCATTATTGTGTCCACATTTTCACACTGCAGAAAGTAACAACAAATTTCCAACCCCCCAGTATTTCTCCAAGTATCCCACTAGAAATGGTACCTCACTTGTATGGGTGGGCCAAGTACCCGCTGCAGGGAAGGGCCCAAAACCTATTGATGCGACATTAAAATTACCTATCACAAACCAACCTGGTTTTGCATGGGAGTCCCATGAGTTTTGGCCCGGGGCTCGCAGCCATCTAGGGAAACCTACCAAACCCACACATTTCTGGAAACTAGACACCCGGGAAAGTCCAGCGAGGTATGGCTTGTGTGGGTCCCCCATCATTCCCCTACCCAGAATCCCCTGCAAACCTCAGATTTTACTGAAAATGTCACTTTTTTCTCACATTTCTGTGGTGGAAAGTTCTGGAATCTGCGTGGATCCACAAATTTCCTCCCACCCAGCGTTCCCCCAGGTCTCCTGTTAAAAATGGTACCTCACTTGCGTGGATGGGTCAAGGACCTGCGACAGGCAAGGGCCCAAAAACTATTGAGGCGACATCAAAATTACCTATCACAAACCAACCTTGTTTTGCATGGGGGTCCCATGAGTTTTTGGCCCGGGGCTCGCAGCCATCTAGGAAACCTACCTAACCACACATTTCTGGAAACTAGACACCCGGGAGAGTCCAGCGAGGTATGGCTTGCGTGGGTCCCCCATCATTCTCCTACCCAGAATCCCCTGCAAACCTCAAATTTTACCGAAAATTTCACTTTTTCTCACATATGTGTGGTGGAAAGTTCTGGAATCTGCGTGGATCCACAAATTTCCTCCCACCCAGAGTTCCCCAGGTCTCACGATAAAAATGGTACCTCACTTGCGTGGGTGGGTCAAGGACCCGCGACAGGCAAGGGCCCAAAAGCTATTGAGGCGACATCAAAATTACCTATCACAAACCAACCTGGTTTTGCATGGGGGGTCCCATGAGTTCTTGGCCCGGGGCTCGTAGCCATCTAGGGAAACCTACCTAACCCACACATTTATGGAAACTAGACACCCGGGGAGTCCAGCGAGGTATGGCTTGCGTGGGTCCCCCATCATTCTCCTACCCAGAATCCCGTGCAAACCTCAAATTTCGCTGAAAAATTCACTTTTTCTCACATTTCTGTGGTGGAAAGTTCTGGAATCTTCGTGGATCCACAAATTTCCTCCCACCCAGCGTTCCCCAGGTCTCCCGATAAAAATGGTACCTCACTTGTGTGGGTAGGCACAGTGGCTGCAGCAGGAAATGTCCCAAACCGTACTCTGGAGACTTCAAAATTACCTACAGCAAAATTACCTGGTTTTGGTGGGGGGGCACCTGAGATTTTGGCCCCGGGTTCGGCGGCCATCTTGGGAAAGTACCAAACCCAAACATTTCTGAAACCTAGACACCCGGGGGAGTCCAATGAGGTATGGCTTGCGTGGATCCCCCAACGTTTTCCTACCCAGAATGCAATGCAAACCTTAAATTTAGCTGAAAAAACCACATTTTCTACATATTTGTGTGTGGAATCACCGTGCCGGCACAAATGTCCTACCACCCAGCGTTCCCCTTGTTCTCCCGAGTAAAATGATACCTCACTTGTGTGGGTGTCCAAAGCAGAATTGGCTAAAAACGTGCTATACTCTAAATCCCTATGTTTTGGGCTCTTCCTAGCCACAGGCCTTTGGCCCACCCACACAAGTGAGGTATCATTTTACTCGGGAGAACAAGGGGAATGCAGGGTGATAGGACATTTGTGCACAGTGATTCCACACACAAATATGTGGAAAATGTGGTTTTCAGCTAAATTTAAGGTTTGCATTGCATTCTGGAGTAGAAACGTTGGAGATCACGCAAGCCATACCTCATTGGACTCCGAGTGTCTAGTTTTCAGAAATGTTTGGGTTTGATACTCCCAAGATGGCGGCGAGCCGAGGCCAAAGTCTCAGGTGCCCCACCAAGACCAGGTAGTTTTGCTGTAGGTAATTTTGAAGTCTCCAAGTACGATTCAGGCCATTTCCTGCTGCAGCCACTGTGCCTACCCACACAAGTGAGTACCATTTTGCTCGAGACCTGAAGGCGAGTGGGAGAGATTTGTGGATCACGAAGATTCCAGAGCTCCACCACAGAAATGTGAGGAAAAAGTGAATTTTCAGCGAGATTTGAGGTCTGCAGATTCTGAGAGTGATGGGAGACCACGCAAGCCATACCTCGCTGGACTCCCGAGTGTCTAGTTTCAGAAATGTGTGGGTTAGGTATGTTTCCTAGATGGCTGCGAGCCCCGAGCCATAAACTCATGGGACTCCCATGCAAACCAGGTTGGTCTGTGATAGGTGATTTTGATGTGCCTCAATAGCTTTGGGCCCTTGCCTGTCACAGGTCCTTGACCACCCACGCAAGTGAGGTACCATCTTATCGGGAGACCTGAGAGAGCAGGTGGGAGGAGATTGTGGATCCACGCAGATTCAGAACTCCACCCACATATGTGAGAAAAGTAAAATTTTCGGTAAAATTGAGGTTTGCAGGATTCTAGGTAGGAGATGATGGGGACCCTGCAGCCATGCCATGCTGGACTCTCCCGAGTGTCTGGTTTCAGAAATGTGTGGTTAGGTCAGGTTTCCTAGATGGCTGCGAGCCCGGGCCAAACTCATGGGACCCCATGCGAAATCAGGTTGGTTTCTGATAGGTAATTTTGATGTTGCTTCAATAGGTTTTGGGCCCTTGCCTGTTACGGGTCCTTGACCCACCCATGCAAGTGAGGTACCATTTTTATCAGGAAATCTGGGTGAGCGTTGGGCGGAGGAAATTTGTGGATCCACGCAGATTCCAGAACTTTCCACCACAGAAATGTGAGGAAAATGTAGTTTTTGGACAATTGTTTAGGTTTGCAAGGGATTCTGGGTAACAGACCCTGGTGGGAGGCAGTCAAGTCACCCCATCCTGGATTCCCCTGGGTGTCTAGTTTTCAAAAATGTATAGGTTTGGTAGGTTTCCCTAGGTGCCGGCAGAGTTAGGGTTCAAAAACTACAGCTAGGCACTTTGCCAAAAAAGGGTCATTTTTCACTGCGAAATTGAGGTGTGTCCACGTTGCGTTTTGCGCCGTTTCCTGGCGCGGGCACTAGGGCGACCCACACAAGTGAGGTACCATTTTTCTCGGAAGCCTTTGGGGATCACGGGGCGGTTGGAAATTTGTGGATCCACGCAGATTACAGAACTTTCCACCACAGAAATGTGGGGAAAATTTGATTTTTTGGACACTTTTTTAGGTTTGCAAGGGATTCTGGGTAAAAGAACCTGGTGGGAGGCAGTCAAGTCACCCCATCCTGGATTCCCCTGGGCGTCTAGTTTTCAAAAATGTATAGGTTTGCTAGGTTTCTCTAGGTGCCGGCAGAGTTAGGGTTCAAAAACTACAGCTAGGCACTTTGCCAAAAAAGGGTCATTTTTCACTGCGAAATTGAGGTGTGTCCACGTTGCGTTTTGCGCCGTTTCCTGGCGCGGGCACTAGGGCGACCCACACAAGTGAGGTACCATTTTTCTCGGAAGCCTTTGGGGATCACGGGGCGGTTGGAAATTTGTGGATCCACGCAGATTACAGGACTTTCCACCACAGAAATGTGGGGAAAATGTGATTTTTTTGACACTTTTTTAGGTTTGCAAGGGATTCTGGGTAACAGAACCTGGTGGGAGGCAGTCAAGTCACCCCATCCTGGATTCCCCTGGGTGTCCAGTTTTAAAAAATGTATAGGTTTGCTAGGTTTCCCTAGGTGCCGGCAGAGTTAGGGCTCAAAAACTACAGCTAGGCACTTTGCCAAAAAAGGGTCATTTTTCACTGCGAAATTGAGGTGTGTCCACGTTGCGTTTTGCGCCGTTTCCTGTCGCGGGCACTAGGCCGACCCACACAAGTGAGGTACCATTTTTCTCGGAAGCCTTTGGGGATCGCGGGCGGTTGGAAATTTGTGGATCCACGCAGATTACAGAACTTTCCACCACAGAAATGTGGGAAAAATTTGATTTGTTTGACACTTTTTTAGGTTTACAAGGGATTCTGGGTAATAGAACCTGGTGTGAGACAGTCAAGTCACCCCATCCTGGATTCCCCTGGGTGTCTAGTTTTCAAAAATGTATAGGTTTGCTAGGTTTCCCTAGGTGCCGGTAGAGCTATGGTTCACAAACTACAGCTAGGCACTTTGCCAAAAAAGGGTCATTTTGCACTGCAAAATTGAGGTGTGTCCATGTTGCGTGTTGCGCCGTTTCCTGTCGCAGCCACTAGGCCGACCCACACAAGTGAGGTACCATTTTTCCTCGGAAGACTTTCGGGAACACGGGGTGTGTGGAAATTTGTGGATCCACAAAGATTCCAGAACTTTCCACCACAGAAATGTAGGGAAAATGTGGTTTTTTAAAAAAGTTTTTAGGTTTGCAAGGGATTCTGGGTAACAGAACCTGGTGAGAGGCAGTCAACTCACCCCATCCTGGATTCCCCTGGGTGTCTAGTTTTCAAAAATGTATAGGTTTGCTAGTTTTCCCTAGGTGCCGGCAGAGCTAGGGTTAAAAAACTACAGCTAGGCACTTTGTCAAAAAAGGGTCATTTTTCACTGTGAAATTGGGGTGTGTCCACGTTGCGTTTTGCGCCGTTTCCTGTCACGGGCACTAGGCCTACCCACACAAGTGAGGTACCATTCTTCTCGGAAGACTTTGGGGAACGCGGGGTGGGTGGAAATTTGTGGATCCATGCAGATTCCAGAACTTTCCACCACAGAAATGTGAGGAAAATGTGGTTTTTTTGACAATTTTTTAGTAGGTTTGCAAGGGATTTTGGGTATCAGAACCTGGTGAGAGGAAGTCAAGTCACCCCATCCTTGATTCCCCTGGGTGTCTAGTTTTCAAAAATGTATAGTTTTGCTAGGTTTCCCTAGGTGCCGACAGAGCTAGGGTTCGAAAACTACAGCTAGGCATTTTGCCAAAAAAGGGTCAATTTTCACTGTGAAATTGGGGTATGTCCACGTTGCGTTTTGTGCCGTTTCCTGTCGCAGGCACTAGGCCTACCCACGCAAGTGAGGTACCATTTTTCTTGGAAGACTTTGGGGAACGCGGGGTGGGTGGAAATTTGTTAATCCACACAGATTCCAGTACTTTCCACCACAGAAATGTGAGGACAATTTGTTTTTTTGGACAATTTTTTAGGTTTGCAAGGGATTTTGGGTAACAGAACCTGGTGAGAGGCAGTCAAGTCACCCCATCCTGGATTCCCCTGGGTGTCTAGTTTTCAAAAATGTATAGGTTTGCTAGGTTTTCCTAGGTGCCGGCAGAGCTAGGGTTAAAAAACTACAGCTAGGCACTTTGTCAAAAAAGGGTCATTTTTCACTGTGAAATTGGGGTGTGTCCACGTTGCGTTTTGCGCCGTTTCCTGTCACAGGCACTAGGCCTACCCACACAAGTGAGGTACCATTGTTTTCGGAACACTTTGGGGAACGTGGGGTGGGTGTAAATTTGTGGATCCATGCAGATTCCAGAACTTTCCACCACAGATATGTGAGGAAAATGTGGTTTTTTTGACAATTTTTTAGGTTTGCAAGGGATTTTGGGTAACAGAACCTAGTGAGAGGCAGTCAAGTCACCCCATCCTGGATTCCCCTGGGTGTCTAGGTTTCAAAAATGTATAGTTTTGCTAGGTTTCCCTAGGTGCCGGCAGAGCTAGGGTTCGAAAACTACAGCTAGGCACTTTGCCAAAAAGGGTCAATTTTCAATGTGAAATTGGGGTATGTCCACGTTGCGTTTTGCGCCGTTTCCTGTCGCAGGCACTAGGCCCACCCACGCAAGTGAGGTACCATTGTTCTCGTAAGACTTTGGGGAACGCGGGGTGGGTGGAAATTTGTGGATCCACACAGATTCCAGAACTTTCCACCACAGAAATGTGAGGAAAATTTGTTTTTTTTGACAATTTTTTAGGTGTGCAAGGGATTTTGGGTAACAGAACCTGGTGAGAGGCAGTCAAGTCACCCCATCCTGGATTTCCCTGGGTGTCTAGTTTTCAAAAATGTATAGGTTTGCTAGGTTTCCCTAGGTGCCGGCAGAGCTAGGGTTAAAAAACTACAGCTAGGCACTTTGCCAAAAAAGGGTCAATTTTCACTGTGAAATTGGGGTATGTCCACGTTGCGTTTTGCACCGTTTCCTGTCGCAGGCACTAGGCCCACCCACGCAAGTGAGGTACCATTGTTCTCGGAAGACTTTGGGGAACGCGGGGTGGGTGGAAATTTGTGGATCCACACAGATTCCAGAACTTTCCACCACAGAAATGTGAGGAACATTTGTTTTTTTTGACAATTTTTTAGGTTTGCAAGTGATTTTGGGTAACAGAACCTGGTGAGAGGCAGTCAAGTCACCCCATCCTGGATTCCCCTGGGTGTCTAGTTTCCAAAAATGTATAGGTTTGCTAGGTTTTCCTAGGTGCCGGCAGAGCTAGGGTTCGAAAACTACAGCTAGGCACTTTGCTAAAAAAGGGTCATTTTTCACTGTGAAATTGGGGTGTGTCCACGTTGCGTTTTGCGCCTTTTCCTGTCGCGGGCACTATGCCTACCCACACAAGTGAGGTACCATTTTTATCGGGAGACTTAGGGTAATTCAGATTTGTAAAGCAACTGTTATTACCTTTTGACTTTCGATGCATTCTGCCTTCCAAATGAAAAACATTGTGTAAAAAAGAAGTCATTTTAAAAAATAACCGATAATTCTCATGCTAGTATGAGTATTCCCAATTTCGGAAATGTGCAAATATCTACTGTTTCTAAACTCTATATTTTGTTCCCATTTCAGAAATGCATAGGTGTCTTTCATACCGATTTTTCCATGTATACATTTTCCCACAATAATTGCTATATACCCGGTACATAATAAAAAACCATTGCAAGACGCTGCTCAGTTATTGGCTCTGGGTTCGTCGGGTTCTTGGTGAACCTACAAGTCCTATATATCCCCACAACCAGTAAGGTCCAGCGGATTTAACGTATATTGCTTTTAAAGAGCTGTCATAATTAGAAGAAGTTACAGGTGAAAACGTTGACACAAAAGGCTGTTTTTTTCAACTAATTTTCAATTTTTCCTATATTTAACTGTTACTTTCCATAAAGAAACCTTGATGGATCTACACAAATGACCCCTTGCTGAATTCATAATTTTGTCTACTTTTCTAAAATGTATAGCTTTCCAGGATCCATTATTGCTTTCATACCCATTTCTACCATTAACTGGAAGGAGGTTAAAAGCACAAAAAATAGCAAAAATAGGCTATGTTTCAGAAAAATGCCAAAACTGTGTAAAAAATATTGGTTTTCTGACAAAAGTCTGTCATTCCCTAACAGCTGGGAAAATGGTGATTTCAGCCCCACAAACCCTTTTTTGATACCATTTGCAGGGAAAAACCCAGACATTTTCATTTGCAGCCCTTTTTTCGCATTTTTTTGCCAAAAAAACCAAAATTTAGCTGTATTTTGGTTAATTTCTGAGACCCCTCCAGGGGAATCCACAAACCCTGGGTACCTTTAGAATCCCCATGATGTTGGAAGAAAAGGACGCAAATTTGGCGTGGATACCTTATGTGGTTAAAAAGTTACAGGGGGCTAAGCGCGCACTACCCCAAATAGCCAAAAAAAGGCTTAGCACAGGGGGGGGGAAAGGCCTAGCAGCAAAGGGGTTAACTGAGTGGGAAGATGAGATGTATGAACGAGAGAGATTCAGAGGATTAAAGAATCATGAGTTTGTGCCTGGAAGGTTATGGGGAGTAAATCATGAGAACAGAATAAAACGTTGGAGATGTGCTAATATGACAGGAGGTTTGTTTCCAGCTTTTACAGTTGAGGAAGAAGCAAAGAGAAAGTGTACTGAGAAAAAGAAACATGTACTCGTAGAAAAGTATGTGTATGGTGGTAGTGAAACGGATGACGAATTGCTGGAAGATATTTTAAACAGAAACCCACCTCCATACCAACAGACTTCTGCGGTCGTGACACCTAATGCACCGCCAATGGAAACTGGGAGGAATAAAAATCCCGAACGAAGAGATGAGACAAATAGGTCACAAGATCAATTAAAAACTTCACAAAACGAAGAGATAGAAAGTGACAATGCAACTGAATTAGCAAAAACCACAAGAGAATTGACTGAGAAAATAAGAGCATTGACAAAGAATATGGAAGCTGTAACTGTACCAGTGACAATAGGTCCAGTAATGCCAATTTTTGAGAATCAGAAAATTGATGAACGTTCTTTAGTGATTCCCATGAATTCACATTTGCAAAGAAAAAGAGAAGGGATGGAACAGAATAATGAAGGTGCACACCATTTGGCTAGTACCTATAGACCAAGCCCACCTACTAATTTGACGATAAATGAGAATGAGATTGGGAGAATACCTATGGTAACGGAGTCTGCATCAGGGACACCAGAAAGAAGTAACAATTGGATAGAATTAAATAGTACGCCTGTAGGTCCGACTCCAGATGAGTTAAATGAATGGATGAAAGCGCTAAAAACAAAAGAAACGGAAGTAAAACCATTAGATGTAATTAGGTTAAAAATAGACATGGAAGAATTGATTTTAGGAACCATTGGTACAGAAAAATTAAAAAATTGTCAGGATGATGAGATTATGTTTTTGTGCAAAAGTCTTACATGGAGAGCTAGAAATTTACATGACAAATTGGAAGAAACAGCAAGTGAACTAGGAGTAGAGTTTGTAAAAGTGAGAACGTTGCAGAAACCATACAGAGTAGATTTTTGTGAAAAAGATATAGAGAATTTGAACACATCAGGAAGACTGACCCAAATAAAAGAATTAATTAATTCTAAATTCTAAATTCTACTGAGAAAATGGGGTGATGTGGATAGATGGAGAAATAGATGGACGAAAAAGAACAGAAAACAACAGATAAAGCATCTTTGGCTTTTGCAGTGACAGATAAGGAACCAGTTGTAAGGGAGTACCCGATGAGAGAAACTCCAGGTGGTAGTTATGTGCATGTTCCATGGACCAGACAGGATATACTGTCATTTACAAATGACTTCCCAAAGTTGAGAGAAAAGCCAGTAGAATGGTACAGACAAGTGGAGAGATTTGTGAAAGTTTCAAAAGTGTTGTGGATAGACTTAGATGGATTGTTTGATATAGTAGTGCCAGCTGATTTGTGGACAGAATGTAAGATTACTATTGATTGGCCAACTGTAGAATATCCAAGGGATGCTAAAACACAAGCGCCAGGACCAGAAGTGATGAGGAAGTATGACCAAGTAATTACCTTTTTGAAGAATAAGATTCCACCTAAAGAAACAGATTGGGTAAAAATAGACAGAACAACGCAGGAAAGTAAAGAATCAGTGCATGCTTATTACGAAAGGCTGTTGTTGGTTTTCAAACAGTACAGTGGTTATGAGACACTAAATGAGAAGGATATGAGTCATTTTGTATATAGATTTGTATATGGGTTGAAACCGGAGATAAGTGAAATGATTAAGCAGCATATGATTTGTTGGCAGAATAGCACAGTTGACGAGGTTTTGAGATATGCTAAATATTGCAGTGATGATATTGAGAGTAGACAGCGTAAATTGAAAGAAAAAAGCCATGTGGGCACAGGTGAAAGTTGCAGGAGAAGCAAGAAGCTCAATTGAGTAATACCGGTAATGAAACAGGACAGGTTAGATACCGACCTAATATAGGTAAAGGAAAAGGACAAATGAGCATAGATGAGGCAAAGAAAAAGTGGCCATGCCACAACTGCGGAAAGCTAGGGCATTGGAGAAACGAGTGTAAATTTCCTCCAAAACTTAATGTGGAAAATCAATCATTAAATTCACAGGTGCAGAGTGAGGTAGTTACTCAACAAAGTCAGGTGCCACAACCACCACTTCCCAAGAGTGTTAACCAACAGAAATACAGTGCAGAAACAGGATTCTACGGAGGAGAACAGGTAACACAGTTGCCACGTGCAGCTGCAATTTCTCAATATTGGTTACGACAGGATGAGGATGAAAGGGATGAAAGTTTCTGACGGTGCCTAGGAGAGGGGGAAGAGTGCGTACTTGGCACAACTCTAGAGGTAGATCAGTCTGGTCCATTTGTGGATGGAGAAGTGAATGGTGCAAATGTAACATTCCTTGTGGACACTGGAGCTACCCGTTCTACTGTTAGGTCAGTGGAAATTCCAAACCTTCCTCTCTCAGGTGAACATATCCAAGTAGTTGGAGTTTCGAATCAACAAATTAAGACGCCTCTTACTAAATTAGTGGAGGTAAGAATTGGTCCATTTAGTGAAATGCACCGATTTGTGGTATGCGATTGTAGTCCCGTGAATCTATTAGGACGCGATTTATTGTGCAAGATGAATTGCACTATCTATTGTACTCCAAATGGAATTGCATTTCAGACCCCAGATGAAGATGTGCTGTATAAAATGACAATGGTAAATTTAGAACCAGAAGTAAATGATTTGTTTCCTGTATTTGATGCAGAGAAAATCCCAATTGAATTGAAAAAGACAGTGAAAGAAGAAGTGTGGGACTTTACAGGAGAAGATGTAGGATTAATGAAAGAAGTAGATCCCGTTAAAATAACAGTAAAAGAGGGAATAAGTTACCCAAATACGCCCCAGAATAAATTGACACCAGAAATAATTGAAGGAATAACGCCAGTAATAAACAAAATGGTTGAACAAGGGATTCTAAAAGAAATCATGAGCAGTCCATGTAATTCGCCAATAATGGGACTGAAAAAGCCAAACGGAACATATAGGATTGTACAGGATTTGAGGAAGGTAAACAAAATTGTTGTGCCTTGTTGCCCAATTGTACCGAACCCTGCTGTGATTCTATACCAGATTCCACGTGAAGCAGAATGGTACACAGTAATTGATTTATGTCATGCATTTTTCTCTATTCCATTGCATCCAGATAGCCAGCCATTATTTGCGTTTAGGTTTGGAGAGCGTATTTTGGCATGGTGCCGAATTCCTCAAGGGTACACAGAAAGCCCCTCAATCTTTAATCAGATTCTAAAGAAATCCTTAGAAGATTTAAAAATGCCAGAAAAATCAGTGATGGTTCAGTATATTGATGACCTACTGGTGGCATCAAAAACAAAGGAAGCATGTGTCAATGATACAATTGCTTTGCTGAATCATTTGGCAAAAGAGGACATAAAGTGTCCCCATCAAAATTGCAGTTTTGTCAACAAGAAGTCCAGTATTTAGGGCATAAAATTGAGAAAGGAGTGCGAAAGGTAACGACTGAAAGAATAAAAATGATTCAAGGAATGAGAGCTCCAATGACGCAAAGAGAGGTAAGAATGTTTCTGGGAATGGTTGGATATTGTCGACAATGGATAAGCGGTTTTTCGCTGATTGCTAAACCGTTGCAAGAACTGACAAAGAAGGATGTTAAAGATCCTTTTGAAATGAATGATGAGGAAATGAAAGCATTCAGAGAGCTGAAAAAGAAATTGTGTGAAGCTCCAGCTTTGGGAATGCCTGACTATGAGAAAGATTTTGAGTTGTATTGCAGTGAAAGAGATGGATGTGCATTTTCAGTTTTGGTACAGAGACATGGAACTATGAAAAGACCCATTGCATATTTTTCAGCTGTTTTAGACCCTGTAGCGAAAGCGTTGCCTGGATGTTTGAAAGCAGTTGCTGCTACTTGTGTGAGTTTGGAACAGAGTGAAGGCATAGTGATGGGATATCCACTGAGAGTATATGTTCCCCATTCTGTGGAAATTCTCTTGACAAGAACGAAAACCCAATACATGACACATAGTCGGCTGACTAGGTATGAAAAAGTAATTTTGAGTGCAGATAATGTGACCATTGACAGATGTATGAATGTGAATCCTTCGACATCATTGCCAGATGAAGAAAGTGTGATTGAAATGGATGAAGTAGATCACGATTGTCTGAATGTGCTTGAATATTGTACAAAACCAAGATCAGATATACGAGATGAGCCTTTAAAGGAATCAGATTATATTCTGTTTGTGGATGGCTCATGTTTGAGAACGAATGATGGAGTTCTAAGTGCAGCATATGCGGTTTGCACAGTAGCAACTGTAATGGAAGCATCTTGTCTGAAAGGAATACGGTCTGCCCAAGTCGGAGAACTAGTAGCTCTGATTCAAGCATGCAAGTTGGGAAGAAATGTACGGGTTACGATTGTGACAGATAGCCAGTACGGCTTTGGGGTGGTACATGATTTCGGTCAGATTTGGTCACAAAGAGGTTTCTTGACGTCTGCAGGAACACCAATTAGGAATGGAGATTTTGTGAAAAAGTTGCTTGAGGCGATACAGCTGCCTAAACAGATTGCTGTTGTGAAGTGCAATGCACATAAAAATGGGGAAGACTACATAACTGTCGGTAATAAATATGCTGACGAGATTGCACAGTACTGTGCAAAGATTGTGGGGGCATATTAGCAAGACCCACGTTAAAATTATCGCCGTTTTAGCGGCAGGAAACTGCCGCTAAAGCGGCGATAATGGAACTTGCTAATATGCGTTATAGATTCAATAGAAGCCCAGGTTAGATGTCCTGCACATCTAACCTGGGCTTCTATTGGAATTCTATAACGCATATTAGCAAGCCCATTATCGACGTTTTTAACGTGGGTCTTGCTAATATGCCCCGTGGTTTCTTTGAACAAAAGTCGAGAAAGAGAGCATATTTCTTGTCCTTTGCTTTTTACTAACCCTGTTGAGACATGGGATGAGGTGAGACAGTTACAGGAAGCCGCAGATGATGAGGAAAAAGATACATGGATAAAAGCAGGATGTAGAAAACATGAAGAAAATGATGTTTGGGTTTACAGAGATGAAAGACCAGTTATGCCTGATAGCATGATTTCTGACATGGCACGGATGTACCATGGACAAGCCCATATTGGGAGAGATTCAATGATCAGACTTTTTAGACAAACATGGTATAATCCAAAATTCAGAGCCATAGCTGAGAGTCTTTGTCAGAGATGTCTTATTTGTCAACAGTTAAATCCAGGAAGGAAGACTGTAGTGAGTCTAGGAACAATAGGACGAGAAGGAGGTCCGTTCACTAGAATGCAAATGGATTTTATTGAAATGCCCCCTTGCAGCAGACTAAGGTATGTCCTAGTGGTCGTCTGTTTGTTTTCCCGTTGGGTGGAAGCATACCCAACCAGAAGGAATGATGGAATAACGGTAGCAAAACTTATGCTGCGAGAATTCATTCCGAGGTATGGTTTTCCAGTCACGATTGAAACAGATAGAGGATCACATTTCCAAAATGAATTAGTCAAACTGATTTGTGAAGCACTTAGTATAAAACAGAAACTGCATTGTGCATACAGACCAGAGGCTTCTGGAATAGTAGAGCAAGTGAATGGAACAATTAAAAACAGGTTAGGAAAAATGTGTCAAGCTACAGGACTCAAATGGCCAGATGTCTTGCCAGTAGTTTTAATGACAATCAGAAGTATTCCGGAAAGGAAAACTGGACTCAGTCCCCATGAGATAATTATGGGACGAGCAATGAGACAAGCACAAGTACCTGTCAACAAACTACTGACTATAACTGATGATCTAGTGCTGGATTATTGCAAAGGATTGGCTGATGTGGAGCGTTCTGTGTTTCATCAGGTTGGACCGGATGCGACCACTCTTGAAAGAAAACCAGCTCACGACTTGAATCCAGGAGATTGGGTCCGCATAAAAGTCCACAGGAGAAGAAACTGTTTGGTTCCTCGCTGGGACGAACCACGACAAGTGATCCTGGTGACAACCACTGCAGTCAAATGTGCAGGAGTGAAACACTGGGTGCATGCCAGTCACACCATCAGAGTTCCAGAACCTGAAGATCGACATGTGAGTCGACATCTGGAAATATTGGATAACAGTTCAGCATCAGAAGCAGAGGAAGAAACAAACAGGGTGCCAGAATCTGAAGATCGACCTGTAAGTCGACATCTGGAAGACCCAACTACAAGTGCAACGACAGAAGAAGTAGAGGAAATAGCTGAAGTTCCAGAACTTGAAGATCGACCTGTAAGTCGACATCTGGAAATATCAGATACCAGTTCAGAATCTGATACAGATCATTCGGATTGTGAAGAAATTCTGAAAAGAAATTGGAAATTTGAAAGCATAAGAGAAGAAACTGAGCCAGAAGATAGTAACAGTGAGCAACCAAGTACAAGTTGTGATAAAAATCCTTCGGAGATAATATTAATAGATGAAGAAGGGAGAGTTTCAAACAGAAAGTTAGAAAAATCGGAAGATCCCCGAGGAGCAATAGGGACAGATAGTCAAACACAAGAACAGGGAAATTTAGAAGCAGATAGAGAGACTGACACAAATTCTCAAGAACCTCGAGGAGGGACAGAAATAGGTGAACGAAAGAAGATAAGAAAAGAACCACAAGTAGAGGAAGAAAATGAAATTATAAGTTTCAAAATAAGAGGCAATAACAAAAGAACTGAAACAGAGTCTGAAGAAAGTGGAGAAGAAAGAAACCAAAAACTAGAGTCAAGAAAAAGGAATTGGAAAACAGAAAGAGAGGAAAAAGGAAGTGAGGCAAAAAGGCCAAGAAAAGGAGGCAATTGGCCCAACGAAGTAAGAAAATTAAGATACAGAATCATAAAGTTAGATGGAAAAAGTGCTGAACAAGTGAATGAAATAACAAGTCAGAAAGAGCAAGAAAAACAAGGTGGAAAACACTTGCAGAAAACGAAAAGAATAAAGAAGGTAAATGCGAAGTATAGATCACCTGAATGGTTGTATCTTGCTTTGACTGATACCAAAGAAGAAAAGAACACTCACGAGAACCCAGAACACAGAAACCTAATGGGTGAAGGTGAGGTGCAACAAACTTGAAGAAATTTAAACAATTTCTACCGGACTTGACAAAACACTGGATCTGACGAATTTCTACCGGATTTGACAAAGAAAGAATTCTGAAAATAATTAAAAGAAAGTACCAAGCAAAGACAAAACATTGGAGTACAGAGTGGCTAATAAGTCATTTCTGAGGTGTAGTGACACAGTTTTCTGGAAAATAAATAAATAAGGTTATAAAACAAAAATGGAGGATACTAGAGATAGAAAATGTAAATGTGAGTTTTTAAGTAGATGGTGTAAGATGTGCTGCTTTTGTACAGGATTATTAATGACAATATGGGTGGTTTTAGCAATCACTATTCCAATTAGTTTAGCTGTAGTGGAAAATTCTAATAACACCGAGAAAGGAAAAGGAGCTAACATTCAAGAACCAGTTATATTAAAAAGTAGTGCAGAATTACACAAGGACAAATCAATAACAGATTTTTCTAAAAATGTTTTTACTAAATTATTATATGAGTATGTAGAGACAATGGATGTAAGAGATTGTTATGTTTGTATGCAATTGCCTGCGTCTGTAGCAGAGGGTGTGACTTATCATCACCTTCCTTTGACGTATGGAATAACATGTAGTGTTTTAGCAAGTTTATTTTATAAAACAGGTAGATTAGAATATTATTACACTGACATAGATAAGATTTTTGCGAAAGTTTCTGTAGTTCCCGAGCTAAACAAAATAAAAGAGGAAAAACGTTTGGTGAATATTTTTTAGAAGATAAGATTTTAACATTAGATAATATAATTAAATACAACCTTACCTGTGAGTTAAAGAAGGAAGAAAAAGTATTTTTAGAGATGGTTGAAGAGAGAAGAGTGAAATTTCAAAGAAAAGTGATAGAAGAGACAAAAACACCTCTTTGGGCGTTTGAGGAAGACAATCATGACAAGAAAAAGACAAATGCAGCTATGACTCTGGATTGGCCCCAACAGGGAAGGTTGTGCATTAGAAGAAATAAGACAAGATATGACAATTATTTTGTGGGTTCCAGTATTTGCCATGACAATTATCAAATTTTAGGTGGATGGGGATTCAAAGGGTAAAAAGATCCAATATTTCCAGGGATCTATTATGTTTGCGGTAATAGGGCTTATTACAGGTTGCCGGACCATTGGTATGGGTCATGTTATTTAGGCCTGGTCTTTCCAAAGATTTTTCATATGGACAGAAAAGAAAAAGGAACACACAGAATGATAAATACCTTTACACGTAGAAAAAGGGAAAGTTTTTCAGAAATAGTAGGTGATATTTTTGGAGCATTGATACCAGCAGTGGGAATATCTTTGAATGCATTTAGAATTCGGAAATTATCCACAGTGGTAGATCGTTTATCTACAGATACTGCTGGAGGGTTCTTGATGGTAAATACCGAGATGGTTGCCATGAGAGCTATGGTGATGCAAAATCGACTTGCCCTTGACATTCTTTTGGCAAAGAGGGTGGAGTCTGTGGAATGCTGAAAGTCCAACATTGTTGCACTTACATTCCAGATAAAAGTGAAAATATACAAAAGTATATAACGAATATTACAAGTTTGCACAAAGAACTTGTTCCACTGGAGGTTGAAAGTGCGTTGGGAAAACTTGGTAAAGGGTTTTCTTCAGTAATAGATTGGTTAACAAGAATGAGTGGATTAATAATAGGGAAAGTTATAATAATAGCAACCATGATAATAATAATAATTTTAGTGCTGAAGCTTGTAATTACCTGTATAAAGAGAAGAAGAAGACAGAATAAGATAGAAAAAGAAAACATGATAAACAAGGAGAGAGAGAGAGAAATGGGTGAAATAGAGTTAGAAGAAATAAAAGAGAACATGTACAAGAAAACGAAGAGACAAGTTGAAAGGGATACAGTTGTGTAAACTAACAAAAGCAAACGGATAAAAGATATATGCTGTCTGAGAAAATTGTATAACTTGGGTTTTGTGGTGATATTAAAAATCACCAAAGGGGGAGTTGATGGAGCAGGGTAAATGAATTTTTTTTAACCTCCTAATAATTTTCAGTAAAATAATTAATAAACATGTTCGTTTAAGTAAATAACCAACAATGTATGTTACATGTAAAAGGGTTAAAGGTAACACGCTATTTTGTGTGCAAATTAATCAACTTATAATTGTTTACGTGTGTAACATAACATAATATTTGCGTACTAATAAAATAATAAACGCATGATTTGTGCTTTTTAAATAAAACGTGTGGTTGCAAAATAAAGCGATGGTAAGTAAGGTACGGCTTTATATGTTGCTTTTTGCTAGGTAATACCTAATTGGGGTACGTAGAAAGACGGGAGGGAAACGAAAGGGTTTATATTCTTTATTTTAACAATATTTTGTTTATCTTTGAAAATAGTGCGCTTAGGCCTGTTGAGCAGCGATATAAAATGGCCGCCATAAGCTAGAGTACGCATGTCCAAGAATCCGTGTGGTAGAGGAGAGAGGCTGTGGAAAAGGATGACCACGTGTTCGTGCTGAGAGCATAAGACGCAAGTATGGTCAAGGCTATTGTGACCTTTATGAACAGATGTGTGCCAAGATGATCAGCAAGAAGCATGAGAAGTCAAACTGAATAAATGGACAGAACTGTTGAATCTAAAAAGTAGCAGAAAAAGATACAAATTGGACTGATCGAAACGGATGAGCAATGTCATGAACTGTGGGAAACGATGCAAGCATGGACATTCCACAAGGAACTGGTTAAGACAAGGAAGTTTGATTAAAATGTATATGTGCCTGAGTGAACCAATGAGAGAGAATCACGCCATGAAGATGCAACATTTTTATTCAGTAAGCTAGAATTAGGGTATAAGAAGACCTACTCTTGGTGGGAGGGGTTAGATGCTGGAGAGTGAGATGCTGGAGAGTTAGATGCTGTAGATGGGTGACGTTGCGGTTGCTGATGCTGACGAGCTGATGCTGCTGCTGCTATTTTTATTTCCAGTTGAGTATAAGATGCTGCTTTTGGAGAACCTTTTTATTCCTGTTAGATTTTTCAGTTAGAACTATTAGATTTTTCCAAGACAGATAGATTGATCTTTTAGAATTCTTGCTATGATAACCTTATTTTTCCGTCTAATAGATATGCATTGCAATTTCAATTTATTCTTATAATGATGATAAACGTAATGATCTGAATAATAAGCTTAAAACTTATTTCTTGCTTCAAAACTTTATATAAACTTTATTATTCTTTAAACAAATGACTCAGTGATTCTTTAGCTCAATGATTAAGGTAAATTGTTAAAGAGTTTATTGTGATTGAGCTGGTCTTAATCACCATCAACTGATTCCTACTAGTTGGTCCATCGACCAATGAGCGGAATATCTTAAAGCAAATGAGAAACATTATGTCATGTTAAAAGAGGTATCCCGTCTCCTTCCAGCGAATCGTTTTCTCCTAGGTGAAGGACGGAGGAAATCCAGGGAATAAATGAGTAAGTGAATATATATGCGGTGTTATAGGCCCCACCGTCATATGGATATAGTTTGTGTGTTGGAGGAATAGTTGTACCTGGATGACCGAAGCATATAGGAGAATCATTTTTATTGTTAGCGCTGGATCACTGCCAAAGGTCAGGGGTGCCAAATTCCAAGGCCATCTAGACTTGATTCCAGCTCACGCCTCCCTAATCGACTATGATGCACTGCTTGCCCCTTTAGCTCACTCTTGCAGGTTCTTTTTCATCCTTCTTTCTCTCTTTGTTAGTGTTTTCCTACATTTCTCTACCATTTTCTTTTTTCCTTTTCTGCTTTTCTAACCTTTGCTCTGGGCCATAGTTTGATAAGAAAAAATACATCTGGATCCCCATAAATGAGTGCCGGTGGGCCACAACTGCAACCACTTGCTCAAATTAAGCCCTGCTCATCATTCTGTGACCTCTGGGCACTTGTGGAACTAAAGGTTGGAAAAAACGAAAAATATTTTGTCAGAGAGAGTCTTGGGGGTCACTTAGACCAGAAACCTTTACAAAAGGATAGAGGAGCAATACATCTTTTCATTCTAGGCCTCAGTCTTGTATTCTTTATACACATATGCCTGTTTCCTACATTTCACATTACTTCTTGCAATACAAGGTATTTGATATCTCTTTTGACTGTGAATGTGTGAGTCTATGGCGCTAAACACCAAAAGGCTGATTAATTGCAACTCCCTGCTCATACCCTTTTTTCTGCAGGAGTCAAGATAATGAGTGGTCCAGCGTTTACTGCACTCAGCAATTTCTAGGTGTGATAAAGCATAACTATCTCAACCTGATTTGTTAGGAATTTGTCATAGAACATTTTAGCTTTAATCACTATCCATCTCACAGAAGCTTACTTTAAATCATAAATATAGATGTCTTCTTTTTGTTTTTTCTTCTTTTATTAGAGGGTAATTTAGTTACTGTCATACAGGCGAAGATCCGCCAGGGAGGCGGAGAACATGGCCGCCCTTACCCTGATGCATTCCCACCCTATTAGGAGATCTCTGTGCTGTGAAGGGAGCCATGAAACTGAAGGTTTGCCGAGCAGGTGACGTTTAACGTGCCTTTGTTTTCTCTAATCAAAGTGGCAATTTGATGTCTCTAAGCAAAAAAGATATGGTCCTGATGTGCTGGGGCTTTTTCCCCTGTTTTTGGGGAGATAGTCTACAATTTCTCTGCTCGTGTCCACCATGCATCGCATGATGGACACAGGTGGTGGACACGGGTAGGGAAAATGAGTGCTGTTCTGCCTTCGATGAGGTGGAACGACCACCACTGTAAACCAGCAGCAGGGTTGTGTAGAGAATGGACTGAAGTGTGGGACTTATCATTGGTGAAGCCATCAGAGGCAGTACCAGTAGTAACTCATTGGTTCCCATATCTCTAAATGGGGTGTGGGAACTGCTAATTTTGCAGGGAGTGAGGACAACTAGTTTATGGTGTTTCTCTAGCTATGTCGAACCCTCAACATGCCCCTTAGTTTCTCAGAGATCTCTGCTGTGAAGGGAGCCGCCGTGGTTATATTCCAAGCACTGAAGGTTAGCTGAGTGGCTGCCATGTTTCAACAAGCAGCCTGACAAACGTTTTTGGTCAGTGAACCCAAACTCCCAAAGCTCTCTAAACAAAATATATATGTTCCTGAAGTGCAGGGAGTGTTCTCAGTACCATTGTGGGGGTCATTCTTCAGTTTTCCTGCCTGTGTCCACTGTGCATCTCGTGGAAGATATGCGCATAAAAAGTTAATGCCCTTCTCAAACTTCAATAGGGCGGTGCGATCACCTCTAGAAACCAGACCGCTGGGCCCAGGGTTGCCATTGGTGGATCAAGTTGAGGCCCCACTCACTGTGACCTAGTGGATCCCAGATCTCTAAGTGGTGTGGGGTAATCACAAGTTTTGCAGGTAGCAAATTCTGTGTACTAAGAGTAAGTAAGTGCAAACAAATGATCCCCCTCACTGTAGAGCGTTATAGTAATCGATCCATCCAGGGCAGGTAGCCATTATCAATATTGTGCAGATGAACATCTAATCAAGTGCACTCACTTGAAGTGAGATCACGTCCAAAGTCACGAGGCACAGTACTTCGTTATCTGTCTCTTTTTGCCACATCCAATGGGCAATGTGTTATATCCTAATTATCTTAAATGGTTTTCCCCATCCTGTCCCCCCACCTCTTCTCCTTTCCCCCGGTGGTTGCTTCCATCCCCTGATGATGTAATGCATTGTCACCCTGACATTCCAACCGTCACCTGTTGCCACTTTGCTGACTGATATACAATGTATATGCGCTCACATAAATAAACTAAGATAAAAGTGAAATAGACGTTCCCTGTGTTCAGTTTTCTGTAAGGAGAATTCGTTTGGCTAAAAATATAGACCTTCATCATTTGGGATTTTTGCAAAACAGCAGAGAGTGGAAAAAAGCATCTGTCTTTTACCAGATCAGACATGGCATCCTAAATGCAATACCCCTCCTAGCACAGCTTGGGAACGGCAAAGTTATAAAAAAAACACGGTTGTTGTGCGCTGTAATATGGAACAGATGTATTTTCCCTGGCAGCACCAGCTGGACTTGTCATGCCAGTAAATTGCAATTGTGATGTATTGCATTGTAGTGCCCAGTACTAGCACAGCCTGAGCCAAAGGAGCATGAGAAAGAATTGCCAATGAGGCAGGTTTCCTGGAGCTGGAGGAAGACGTCTGCATTCCTGTTCAAAATCACAAGCTGGGTTCCATCAGACTCCTCTTAGATCTCAGCCCAGTGCCCATCAGTCCGTCAAAAATGGCTTTTATTTAGCTGAAAGTAGTTTCAAGACACTCCCTCTTCCCTGTGGGCCACTATTTAAGAGAGAAATCACTCATTTTGACTGATGTGTTGCTCATGGAAATGCACAGTACCCTGTTTGCTTCATCCTTTTTCCGCCACCAGGTGAGGCGGATGCACTCTATGGCGCTTCGAGTGGGTCTTTTAATGCAGCCGGGGACAATTTCTTCACAAGATGCTTGCAGTCAGTCTCCTACATTCTGTCGATTATTGTTTTTACAAGGCGTGGTTTATGGTGGAATGCCACAAACAAATGTCAGTGATGTGCCACACGCACTTTGGCCTACAATGAGGAGATACATCACCAGCTACATACAGTTCATACATAAATCCATAATTTGTGGAACAAGCCGTTGGACCCAATCGCTCTGAATAGGCTTAATCAGCTTACACTAAGCGGCAGCATTTAGGAGTTCCCAGGGCCTCCTGCTGCAATATTCTTTCCATGGTAATCCAGTGCCCTACCGCGGGAACCACCAAGACTGAACATTGCGCCCCTCAATTGGATAAACCCACATTGAGACCTTAGTTCTACATTTCTCAGATTTCTCGATTCAATCACTAAGGGTAGTTACCTGCCCAATCAGGATCCCCAGTTGTGCAGCAACTCTGCATGCTGTATTGCTGCACCCTCAGGGTTTCTGAGGATATATTGACCAGGGATAGCACAGTAAATATGTTGCAGTAAAAAGCCTGAGACTTGAGATCTACCTGCAAAAATTGGTGCTAAAGTTCTTCATTATTTCCCCATACGTTAGGGAACAAAAAGTATTCATGCAGTAGTAGAGCTCTCAGTAATTAGCATATCCTGCAATAACGACAGGGTTATTGCACTGGAAATCCTGCTTAACTCCTAATCAGGGCACTAGGCTGGCATGCATCAGTGGCATAACTAAACACGCCTATTTGCAACTGTGGGGTACTTGATGTGCCGCGAATAACCCATAGCTATATCTGAGTCAAAAAGCGACTGGCAATGAGATGAAGACTGTCGCACGAAATGTGCGCTTGACCTGAAATGTGATATATAAATTCTAAACTGTATGTGGACATTAAATATACTTGTGGGTACGATGTAACATATCGCCTCATGACTTTGGCATTGTTAGAAGATTGTGGAGCTAATACTTCCTGATCTATGAAAGAGCTGACTACATGTGTCTATTGACTGTGAATAATCCCTTGTCCTTCCAGAGTGTTCAACGTAATTTGCCCTGACGGAGCCTTTTTTAAGGTGATATGCATTGGCTGTGATTTTGAGAAAATGAAGGAAAATTAAAGAAAAAAAGAAGAAAGCATAATGAATTGAATCAAAGAAATCAATACCATTAATGAAGACCTGCAATTGTTTGTTTACTTGTCTTCTAACCTTTGATACTCATCAATGAATTGTGGTTGCCTCTCTTTTTGTTTATAATTCATATTTATAGTTGGATCAATGAGCAGCTGATCATTGAGGTAGGCAACTTGACTGTACTAGTACAACATAGGTGATGATTTCAGGTAGTGCGGCTGTTCTGTCCTGGACTGCCTTTTCATTGTGTTCTGAGTCAAGAACCTGTCTGCAACAAGGTACCAGAGTACCTCACAACCTGGTTCCTTGGCTGCCTTAAAGCAACGGGGTGTCAATGAATAACTTTTTCCTCCTCTTTCACAGTGGCAGGATTACTTGTTCACGTTGGACTTAATTTTTTTCTCCGAACAGCCCTAGATTGCCCCTATTCCCTGAGTGGGCTTATTCCTCGGACATGTTTAATTCTCACGGGCATGATACTAAGCCTAGCAAGGTCAAAAATATTGCAAAGTACCGCAAAGGAGAACGGGTGTTTCTGCCCACTTCCTGTGTCCCAGGACATGTTGGTATTATAGAAGGGGCTGCAGATGCCTCTGCACCACCTTGTGTAATATGGATTATGCTGCATACATTTTGCGCCTGTTCAACACAATTAGCACATACTCTCATTTGCATGCAGGTGTTGCCCATACAAATGAGAGAACTATTTTGCATTTATGCCTGTGTCCTATTACTGATGGGGGATCAATGTTAAAAACGTTTTCAGGAAATGTTCCAATTGTAGACCTCTTATAAGATGGTAAATAATCAGTGTCCATCCCGGATGGTGTGGGGGGAGGGGGTTCACAAGGACCCTCCTGGCATCTCCTCAAGATAGTTGTAGTCACACAATGCACCATAATGTGATGGGAGATTCCTGCTCCCTCTTGATACTAAGGCCGGTCTGCTGCGTGCAATGAAATAAGGACCGATAGTTTCACTAATGTGCAGTCACCAGTGGAGGCATGGTTTTGTGACTACTTGGGAAAGCAATTTTTTTGTAAATGGGAAAACAGTCCCGGTTTGGTACGGGCTTACGCATGTAAGAGTATGTTGTGGCACATGTCGGGAATGTGCTTACAATATGTATTTGTGCCTCTAAGGCCATGTTGCACAAACAATAGGAGTTTGTGCCCATGGTTTGGTGCCCCGGGGTACTTTTTTTTATTGCAGAATGGGCCACATGCATGTCCCTTTCTTGTAACATGGATCATGCTGGCACAAAATATCCTAAATCCAACCCAACTATAATTGTGGTAAGTGTTTAAGTTTGTGGAATGCATTTTTACTTTTTTAACTCCAAACCCTGAACCATTAGGGGAAGTGCTTGAGTTTGGGACATGCAGAATTACTATTTTAACTCAAACTCAACTACTGTTGGGGAAAGTGTTTGATTTTGGGGAGTTCAGCGTTTATATTCTCAATATAACCCAACTACCACTAAAGAAAGCTTTTGATTTGGGGAAGTTCAGATTTACTGTTCTTAGTTCAACCAGCTACCACTGAGGAAAGTGTTTGATTCTAGTGAGTTCAGATTTACTATTCTAACTTAAACCCAACAATCACTGGGGAAATTGTTTGTTTTTGGGGAGTTCGGAATTAATATTGTTACCCCAATCCAACTACCACTGGGGAACGTGTCTGATTTTGGGTAGTTTCAAATTTATTTTTCTAACTCCAACCCATCCATCATTGGAATATGTGGTTAATTTTGGGGAGTACAGGTTTACTAGTCTAACTCTAACACAACTACCATTGTGGCAAGTGTTTAAAACTAGGGATTACAGATTTACCACTGTCATTGCAACCTACCATTGGGGAAACTGTTACATTTTGTAGAGTGGATATATATTTACTATTCTAAACACAAAACACACCCATAGTTAAAACACTTAAACTTGAATACTTATTTTCTTAAATACATTGAAAAAAGGGCAAATTATTCAATTCACACCCTATTTCCATTAAAACAAAAGAATCCATGTATTCAATACATAAATAAATGGTACTTTATAACATATGAAATATAAAAAATGCATTTCTTAAATTAAATAAATGAAAACCAGTATAATATAATTTTTTGTTTTAAAACTAGTAACACTTAAAAATCTCAATAAAAAATCATTTAATTTACCGTCCAATCTATGTATAAAATACAACTTTATTTTTAAGATAAAATAATATGCAATATAATAAGTAGATAGTACATATAATAAATGTAAAAATAAAATACAATAATTCCAGCCCAACATAAATGATAAAAAAATTACTACATTTCGATTTAACAAAAACATTACTCAATATTTCACAATATTAAATCACGTCATACATTCAAAATATATTAACTTAAAAAAGTTAATATCGTTTTAATTAAAATGATTACCAAACGTTTCCCAAAAAAACTAGCATCCTGTAAATAATCAATAAAATCAATCAAAAGTTAAAGAATTAAATTATCAAACTAGTAAACCAATTAATTAATATTAAAAATATACATATAAAATACATAACACTATTTTAATATTTCAAAAAGTTCCCATTCTATACCCACAAAACCAACAAGCCATACCACATCGTAATTTATTTTACTAATACATTTATTTACTTGATACCTGAATTAATTATTCAATTTTATTAATAACTTATACATGCAACTATTGTTTATTTTAACATACTTTCCACCCTTTTTCCCTACAAACCCAATAACTCATGAAAATAAAACAAAACATCAAATACAATAATAAAACATAAAATAATATATTTCATTTTGAATAAAAAAATAACAAATGATTAAAAACATACAAAAAACAACAAAATAAGAAAACAATTTCAAAATCATTTAATAAATGCTAAAATAAATACCCAAATTATATATAGCACTAAATGAAATTTTAAAAAAGTACGAAATAGAAAAACAATACTACAAATGACGTTTGATATTATGTTCCATGATGTTCTGGACTCCAAAATATTCTTGACACAATATTATTATCGTATGATACTCTTGAGTCAATATTAAGGTGAAACACCCATAATGGACCACACCCAGCATGTTAAATTGGTGGATGCTCCCTTCCTACTTCCCCCTACACCCAAAACAAGACTGCATACTAACTCCTACTATCATCAGTGTGTGCACTGATCTACTAGGGGCCTCTTGAAACTGTTCATGTTTCCTATCACCTCTATGTCCATGGCAGACAATTGTATATGAAATGTCCTCCTCAGAAAACACCTCCTACATTTCAAAATCTCCTTTCAATATACAAACTTTGATTTTTACTTAACATCTTAAACTTAATCTGATGAAAAACGTTTCTTTTGATCCCTCACACAAAGCACTGCCCCAGTCCAACCATTGCTTCATTCACTTTACATCTTGGCTGCAATCCCACCGTTATTAAAGGTGCATACTTGAGAATATCTTGAAAATACAGGCATATATCAAATGCCTTTCCACAAGTGCCCTGTATCAGAACAGACTCCTTAGAGGGATTAAACCCAGATCACTGACATAATATAGGTTCGTACAATTTTGAAACACAAAATTATTGGAAAATAAATATTGTTTGCTAAAATATTGCCTTCCTATCCTTAACTAATAAAACCACAAATATCAGGAACACAAATGTTGTTGTTACAAATATTGATTTCTACTTATATCGAAAACACAAATATCAGAAACAAACATATTGTCACCTTTAAATAAACAGAGACTATGTCAAAAATGTTGATTCACACAATATCGACTTCAATATTGGCAAAATAATTACAATATCATTAATAAATATAAAATAAAACACCTTTTATGTAAAACAATTAGTTAAAATCCACATGAAAAATTTCATACACGTTTAAATTAAAAATAAACATTTTACATCACCAAAATATTTACAAATCACCACAAAAAATATATATACATATAACTAAATTTATAACAATATAACAAAAAAATATCGACATTAACCACAAACATTTATACATCAACTTAAATATCAATAAATATATATAAATACAATTATACTAAAAACTATCAAACTATATATCAAAATTTTTAGATAAAACCTAATTCAGGGCCCGATTACAGGCCATCGGTGGCGGTCCCACTGCCATCGGCCAATGCAGGACTGCCCCCCACATTAGGATGGTGGGGGGATGGTGGGCTGGCGCAGAGACCTTCCGCCACGCATCCGACGGGCTCAAGGAGCCCGTTCGGCCATCAGACAGCCTGCAAACCCTACAATGGTGGAGGTGCCTGCTCAGGCACCGCTGTAGGGATTACAATGTCCCTTTCCGCTGTCCGTTTCATGTCAGTTAACCTGCCATGAAAAAACCGGAGGAAAGTGACTTTGGGGGCCCCCCGCCATGGACCCTATGTAAAATAGCAATTAATTAACAAAACTCATTCCAATTTCTATCTCTTTACATGTACTACCTAAAAGAAAAACACTCCAACTTTGAAAAGTGATAAGCTGCCAGGAAAAAAAACCGATAATAAACCAGCAAAAGGATATAACAAAGTAAGTATGCAAAAATTATTTCAAAAGTATAAACTCATCCGAATAGCAAGTAAACAATCCTAACGACCTCAACCACTGCAAACTACCAACAAATAAATATTTAGACTAAAAATGATGCTTTTTTATTTTCCAACAGAAAAGGAATTACTTGCTCTATATTATACCACCCTCACCAGACAAGCTGCACAACAGAAACATGTAACAAGAACATATATGTAAGTATAAAAAATAGTAGGGGTAGGCAGAATTTTTTATTCCACCAGCGGAACTGGAGGAATTTGATAACTCTGTGTTACTCTTGTAATGGGGAATTACTAATAAGTTCCATCACTATGTTGGCGGAATTAATCTGCAGCGTTTGTTTTTTAACAGGACTGGGAGAGAGCAGTCCCCCTATGTTTAAAAAGCACTGCAGATTACAATCTAATCTGCAGTCATTTTTAAACATAGATGGACAGCTCCCTCTTCTGTCTCTATTTAAAAACCACTGACTGCACTGCTGTACATACTCCTCAGCACCTTTAGATACTCAGAGTATTTAAGCCTTATATACTCTAAGTATGTAAGGGTGCAGAGGGGTATGCAGAGCATAATCACTGCAGAGTATGTACGGAGAGTCAAGGGGTATGCAATGCAGTGCATTTGGTATTTGGCGGGGCTGTTAGCACAAAATGCATTCTTGCATCCATTTTTGGAAGCAAGAGTGCATGTTGGGCTAAGAAATTAGCACCAAATGCCCACTCCATGGAATCTCATGGAATTTTCATGTAGTGCTGCCGAATTTTGCGGAATCAAATCCACCAATTCCGCCCACCCCTAAAAAATAGTGGAAGAAAATTGTAAATAACAAATGTATTCATACTATTACACTACTTTTTAGATTCAATGGCAAAGCAAACCAAATATGTAAAATCCCAGAAAGATATACTGCCTCAAGGCCACGAGAACATCACAGGGCAACTACCACCTATAACCAATTTAAAATGTTTAATTGCACGAACTAAAAAAGCCATCTGTGATACTCCTCCTGCCCTAGCAGATACGAAAACATAGAAATACCTGAACATTTAATAATGTCACATAATGAGGAACCTTTCCTTTTATATGACAACATAAACAATGAGAAATTAATTCTAATATTCTCCACAGCAAATAACTTACTAAAACTATAACAATGTCAAACCTTGATCGATGTAACCATCAAAATGTGTCCCAAACATTCACTCAGATATACACCATACATAGTGACTATCTAAACACAAATATCCATTTTATATCTGCCCTACAACCAAATAAACAAAGCAGCACTTACTACGAACTCTTAAACTACATTAAAGATAAAACAAATAACTACTAGCTACAAAAAATAATCATAGTCTTAGAACAAACCATGATAGAGTCCATTTAAAAAATTGACCTCCACACAGCCATACAAGGCTCTTACTATCATTTCAATCAAAGCATATGGAGACACCTCCAATAGTCTGCACTAAGGGCCTGAGTACGAGTTTGGCAGTCCGACCGCCGCGGCCTCCGTGGTCCGACCGTCGTATTATGAGATTGTCGGATTGCAGTTTGAAAGACCACCGGCGAACCGCCGACACCGCCAGCCAACTCCGACTGCGGCAATCACAGAATGGGCCAATGAGGCTGTGGGAGACTTGGACTGCCAGTGAAACTGCTGGCCCAATTACCAGTTGCTTTACAGCCGGTGTGATTGTAGCGGTCCAACCACCACATCTGAGATTGCGGAAAGGGAGGGATATAAGGGCGAAGCTCACCTCTACTCACCTCACACATCTTCTGCCATCATGGAACCCATGAGACACATCCTGCCGCTGCTCTACCTGATCGATCACGTCCAGAACCCACTCAGTCATGGACGAAATCAGCAGTAAGTCATACAACTACCAGTTTCCATAGACTCCTAAGCAAAATGATGCCCCACCATGGACCAGGCAAGGGAGTCGGGGTCCCTAAGTAATTTATACTTTTACAGGGACCCTGTGTGTGATTGTTTCATAAGAATAATCAAAAATACATCTGTAGGATGCCCTCTTAGGCCAAAACACTGGTACTGCACAGGCTCACAGTATACAAATGGACTTGTGTTTGCAAGTTATATTTATTGATAGTGATGTGTACATTACTTTTGACACACTCACAGTGTACACATCTCAGTCCCAGTTTTGATGTCAAAGAAACATCTGTGTGGATGTGCCATTAAAGTGAAACACGCCTTCTCTGCTACAACTCTGTATTGGACTCTCACCCATCAACCACATGAAAAGGCAATATCAGTCAATGGGATTACATAGAATCAATGTGAGAAGCATTCTAAGGGCATAATGGAAACACTTTCTGCAGGATAGCTGTGCCTCTGTCAGGGGGAACCCTGAAAGGCAGTACGTTTTGCACATTCCTGACAAACTCAATGTGCCCTGGACTTGGGAATTGAAGTACATTAGGGACAACCAATAGCATAACCAAGTGTCATGCATGTGTAGGGAATGTGTAAGTGCAATTCATGAAAGCAAACACAGCAAGATCAGCAGGTGCCACACATCTAGATAAAGTAGCTGTAAGGTACACACAGGAAAATGGACAAATGTCCACGTAGAACTCCACAAAGGTATGAAAAGTTAACACCCTCCATGTGTGGATAAACAAATATCTAACTTCAACACACCTAACACATATCCTACACACATCACAGGGAGAAATGCAACCTAAATGGCGAAATACTTCCCATATAACATGTCACCCAATGCAATGTCTGCCCGATTTGGATTTCATCCCACATAGACACCCATCCAACAGTTCCCCTTGTCCTGTGTAACTACAGATCTGGCTCCACGGTCACAGCACACAAACCACTTCAACTGTATCAGCAATCAAGGATGAAAATAACACAACTGTAGTCATACATCACTAACTATACAATGACATCAAATAGTTAGAAAGGTAATGGAAAGACCAATGTCTTCAAAACTATGAAAATATTTTAATAACAGTATGTCACAGCAGGTTTCTATACAAAGGCCAATGGCCAGTCCATTCAGTGTAATGTGCCAAACCACAATTCTGTGCCACCACACTTGCCCTTACTGACACTGCCAGGGAACCTCCTCACAAAGGGGCATCCATTGGGCATATCAGGCAGCTGATAGATGGTTCTTGGGAGGGGGGCTGAGGTTTAGGGAGCAGTGGGTTTAGTTTTGGTAGGGGTCTTCTTGGGTTTGGGGTGTTTTGGGCTGGCCTCAGGGTGGGTAGGGATGCTGTCCTTCAGGACAGTGGGAAGTGGAATGAATAGGTTTGACTTTGGGATGCTTTATTTCTTTTTTGGGCTGGGTTCAGGGCAGTGGGGATGCTGTTTTTCAGGGGTGGAGTGGGAACTGTAAGGGATGGGTTTGAGTGTGGGAAGTTTTTGGGACCTTGGGAGAGGGGGGTCAGGTTTCACAGGGAAAACGGGTATGATGTTCGGGGTGGAGTTCAGGTTGGGAGGAAGAGGGAGTGGAAGTGTGAGCTGGGTCTGCTGTCTGCACTGTGTGTTGTGCTGGTATCTGTTGTGTGGGTGACTGTGTGTGTTTGCATTTTGTGCTGTGTGTGCCGTAGACATGCTCGGTGTTGTGGAGTGGTCTGTGTGTGTTGCTGTGTCATCTGCAGGTATGAGTGTGGATGTGGAGGGGTCTGTGTGTGTTGCTGTGTCGTTTGCAGGTATGAGTGTGGCTGTGGAGGGCTCTGTGTCTGTAGCTGTGTCATCTGCGGGTATGAGTGTGGCTGTGGAGGACTCTGTGTCTGTTGTTGTGGTGCCTGGGGGTATGCTCGGGTGGTGGGGGGGGTGAGTGTCTGCTGTGTGTGTGTATGATTGAGTTTTTGTGGATGTTTTGTATTTACATGTGGTGCTTGTGTCTGATGAAGTGCGTGCATGCTTAGGTGTGTGTGTGCGCTTGGATTAGGAATGGAAATAGGGTATTTGGATGGGGAAGGGTCAGGAGGTGAGGTGGAAGGTTGGGCTGGGTGGAGGGCTGCCATGAGGGAGGAAGGCAGAACCTGAAAACATCTCTGTAGGACAGGCATTGCAGTGTGAATGCCTTCCAGGTAGGCAACCATCTGGCTCAGCTGGTTGATTTGCCCCTGGATGGCATGCAGGAGTGCATTCTGACCCACAGAGATGCTCCTCAGGAGGTCAAAAGCCTCCTCACCCAGGGAAGTGGGGCTAACAGGGGCAGGGGCTGTGGTGCCTGGAGCGAAGAAGATCGCTCCCCTCTTGGGGGAGCGGGTACAGGCAACTTGTGGGGAGACAACAGAGAGGATGACGATGTAACTAGGGGTGGTGGACAAGGATGAAGGTGGTAATGATCCTGTTGGGTCTGCCACCACTCTGGAGTGTCCACTGGAGGCTGACTCTGATGATGACGAGCTTGAGATGCTGTCCTCCGTGACACTCCTCACACCCTCCTAGTCACTGGGTCCCTCCGTGTCTCATGTCCAGAACCACTCTTACCAGCTGTGTCCCCACCAACGTCGGCCACTTCTCTTCCGATTGCCCTGGATGTATCTGAAATGACATGTAGCCTGGGTTTATTGTAACTGCGTTTCCACACCTGGCCATCATAAATCAAGAGAAAACATTGAAGAAGTTCACATATCACACCAGCTTCATGGTTCATTCTATAGGCTTCAAATTTAGCATGAGCACATGCATGCATGCTACATAACCTGTAAACAGTTAGATCCACTCATGTCATAACCCTAGACAGGCCCAAATGCATTGATGGAACTGTCTACACTCCATTCTCATTTCCATACTTGGGTAGTTGATCACCTTGCATGCTTTGACACTTGTACTATACCATTTAAAAAAAATATAACCAAATAGGATAGATCCAAGTGTGAGATTTACACAGTGCTCAGACAAGACCCAGAATAAAACAAATCTAACTATTACTAATAACACATCATGATGTCATGAAGACCAAGTTGGACATCAATGTTCCATCAATTAGTGGTGTGGCAGACATCATGTCACAGGCAAATGCTCATTGCACACTGGTGACACTTTGGACTCCAAATTACATCATATGTCCACTACCTGAAAAGTCAAATGAAAGCTGTACTCATGTAGTTCAGCTATGTTTCACATTTAGGAGATTAGGGGTCAGATGCATCATGCATTTTGCTCCTCGCAAACGGGCCGATTCGCAGAATTGGCCCATTTGCGATCGCAAAAAATGCATTTCTGATGCAGCAAACCCAATTTTGCGATTCGGTAACCTGTTACCGAATCGCAAAATGGGTTTGCGATTCGCTATTTGGAAGGGGCGTGTTTAGGACATCCCTTCCAAATAGCGAATCCTAACAGTATGCATTAATGTTTTGTGACCGTGAATGCGGTCGCAAAACATTTGCATATTACCACCTACTTCAAGTAGGTGGTAACCCATTCGCGAATCCCCTTTGTGAATGTTAGCTAAATCATTTTTTAAGAGCAGGCAGGGATGGTGGCCCATCAGGCCACCATCCCTGTGATTTTTGCGATTCCTAGGGGGTCGCAAATTGCGACCTACCTCATTAGTATTCATGAGGTAGGTCATTTGCGATCCCCTAGGAGCCGCTAAAGGTGTTAAACACACTTTCATGCATCCCGTTTTGCGATTTCCTAATTGCGAATCGCAAAGATTCGCAATTAGGAAATCGCAAAACAGGGCCTTCATACATCTGGACCCTAGTTCCCTGAAAAAAGTGAGGTCCAAACATTTGGGAGATAAATACTCTGAATTCACACAGCACAAGACTCCAAATAGCCATATGAACATCCCCAATCCTGCTTGGTACAGGTGATGACCCTAGTCATAGATTGTATATCCACAAGTCAATACACCTTTGAAGGTATTGGGTGTTCCTGAACATCTATGACATGAAGATGTGGGATCACTAGAGTCCCAAGGGGCAGGCACATCACACCACTCTTTGGTATTGCATACTCAGATCACCTTGTAAGGATCGGTGTAGACACTCACATATGAAACCCTATTGCAGATGAACCATCAACTGGCAAATGCACACCGGCCAACATGTAGGCACAAATGCTGATGTCACCAGTGATGTTTGCACTCTCATTTCACTGTATAACCAGTACTTACCAATGGGAACTGTTGTACAGTCACTGTTCATGTCTCAGATGTGCTATAGGCCCATACAATGGAAGCAACACTATTACAAAGGTGTCAACAGACCTGTGTCAGTAAGGGGACAGTCATTAGAGACAGGCGCACATTGACACTGTGGTTCAATGGAAAGAAATATCAGGTCAGAGGGTCACCTCAGTCACCATGCCTAATATTATCCAATTAGCAGCTATCAGGGTTGCTAGTGGTACAGATAACTCTTTCTGGAAACGTCCATTGATCAGCAGGTCTACATGAACATAACTCTGTGCATCAGTTCTCCTGCCACAGTAGCTTTGGCCGAGGCTGGGCTATAGCCCAGACTGCCCACATATCAATATCAGGCCTTGCTATCTGTAGGCTGAGGCTACTTATACCACTTGTTGAACCTCACATTTCCACCAATTCAATACACGAAAGTGAATCTTTTGCCCAGCTCATATGTGAAAATTTGGTCGTGTGGCACTCTGAAGGGGTATGTGAGGTATAGCTACCTCCCTGACAACTGTCTTACAAAGTTTGATGTGGGGTGAGTGATCTGTGGGATTATACACTTGGATAAAATCATCCTAAAATGGTTATAACAGTATACAGACATGGCTCGTGGTGTGAAGCATATACATTACTATGTACATACACCATGATGTGATTTGAGAAGTAACTGTCGCTACTATGAACTTGAGCCCTGAATAAATATATGCATGTAACACAAGTAGAAATCACCCTTATCACACATTCCAATGGTGGCCTTCTCTCCACAAAGTACAAGACCCCATAATCCATTACATGTGTGTCCTATGTAGGGCCACACAATGTATGCAATCAACATAATGCTAACACTCTGACACTCAGAGGCACATTGTAGCCCATGGGAATATAAAGAAAGCAGTTAAATAAAGTCAAATATGTAGTGGACATAATTACCTGTTCCTCTGGTAAGCCATAGAGCTTAGCATACAGGGGAAGAACCTTATCCACAAGGGTATCCAGCTCCTCTGAGTTAAGGGACGGGCCCTCTGCTCTGCAGTGAGTGCCATGATTGCTCTCAGAGTGGCAAACTAAAATGGAGAAGGTGTTTATAGCAGCAGTGTCAGTAGGGAAGTGAATTTTTTTCCAACCGCCACGTACAGTTACGCCATGTACGCAGTCATCAGAGTCGGCGCACACAGCCATTGGACCGCGACCGTCACTATACCCAATATTAGCCTATGGCTGTGTCTGCTGTTTATGCGACCGCCGACCGCTCAGTCGACTTCCGCAGGTGGCGTACGTTCGACATATCCTATTAGCATGGTCAGGCATCTGCCATGTTAGGGGTTAGAAAAACTTTATTGGTGACATTTAGGTGCCTCACCACCACTACAAATAAGGGCAAACATATTTACATTTGATATGCCCTGTTCCCATGTCATGTCAAGTACAAAACTTTATCTGTGCAGTGCATTACTGTGCACATAGGCAAAATTTGCGCGGCGCACGATACACCACGGTTGGCAGTATTTCACATGAAATGTTATGCTACCCTCACTATAGTGGCAATTTACAATTTCTGAATTGATGATGTGCACACTTCTGTTTCAGACTTGTGAAGGCCACCTTGGGGATGACTGGTGGATGTTAAAGATTTGTCAATGATGATGTGAAATGTGTAATGCTTCATGAAGCATTAATGTTCAGACATATGACTTTTGCCTTACTATTCACATGTTACTTTGCACACTGTGATCAAAAAATATTTTTGTATTACTCCTCACATAGGTGCCCTGGTAAAGGGAGGACACGCCAGGCTCCAGTCTACCACCCATTTCCAGACCTTCAGACCATGGATAAGCAACATGTGATCCAGACGTTTTGTTTGAATCGTCAAACAGTAATGGACTCATGTCATCAGTTGGAGACTGCCCTCACACCTGACATCATTTATCCTACATCAATCCCACCACTTGTGAAACTCATGCCTATATTGCATTTTGTGGCCACAGGCTCGTTTCAATTCATTGTCGCTATTTCAGGTGGAATGTCACAACCTATGTTAAGTCGTGAACTCCAAGAGGTGCTAGGACTGCTTTTAAGACACCTGGACAGCTACATCCATTTCCCCAGACAATCGGATTTAGCCACTGTGAAGCCGGATTTCTATGCTTTCGGTCACATCCCACATGTGATTGGATCCATTGATGGTACACTTAATACCTTAGTACCACCACAAGCCAGGGAGCAAGTGCACCGCAACAGGAAGCACTTCCATTCTATCAATGTGCAAGTTGTCTGCTTAGTGGATTTGTACATCTCAAAGGTCTGTGCCTAGTTCCCAGGGTCTGCCCATGATTCCTTCATACTGAGGAATAGCACCATCACCCAGCTAATGTCACAACTACTTATGGAGAGGGCCTGGCTTGTAGGTAAGTGTGATCTGTCCTAACGTTGTGTGGGTGATGTCAGGTAGTATGATCTGAAAGTGTGTAACTATCTGTTGCACTTCTGTCTTTCTTCCATCTAGGAGACTCAACATATCCCAACCATCCATGGTTGTTGGCACCATTGAAGAATCCTACTACTCCAGGGAAAGTCCACTTCAATGAGGCCAATGGAAGAATGCGGCGGCCAGTGAAGCGGACTTTTGGGCTCCTGAAAGCCAGATTCAGATGTCTGGACAAGAATGTGGGAGCCCTCCTCTAATCACCCGGGAAGATGTGTAAGATCACCATGGCCTGCTGCATGCTCCACAACATTGCCCTGCAGCGCAAAATCCCTTACATTGCAGAGAATGCAGGCCATGAAGAGCCACCGAGTGAGGAATCTGAAATGCCAAATGATGATGATGATAGTGGTGAAGAGGAAGGAGCTGACTTGCATCAAGATCTCATCCGGAACTACTTCTCCTGAGTGTAAGTATGGTGTGAGATGTGATGACTTTGACTATTATTTCAACTCTAGTAGAGATGTTGTGAGGGGGATGTTAATGCTACATACTAGGAATATATGGGTCTGAAAATATCTGGGGAATGGCAATTTTACGGTAGGTGGTGCTTTGTTGAGCTGTAAATGTTGTCCTGGACTGTGTTCTCTAGAAGTTGACAATGTGATGTGTGCCATATGTATGGTTTCTTAGCTAATCTCTCTGTGTTGGTCTGTTTTAGGTACCTTCACCATGGCATCTTCATTCGGACATTTCAGAGTTGTGACATTAGCAGGTATATGATGCTGTTCAAACGTACAAAGTGGACATGGATTGGTCCTGGGAATGTCTGTCCCAGAGTTTGGCTGTACAAAGCTGGTACCAAGACAGCTTGCATAGGGATAGGATGGAAGTTACATGGCTTCCATTTGACTTGTTCCTTGTGGTATGTTGGTCCTGATGCAATATGTGTGCCATCATGTGATCCAACACAATGTTGTGTTGGGCCCAATTCATGCTAGTCTCCCTTCACAGTGGCTAATTCCTTGTTGTGTATGAACTGTATGTAGCTGGTCATGTATCTCCTCATTGTAGGCCAAAGTGCCTGTGGCACATCACTGACATTCGTTTGTTACATTCCACCATATGCAAGCAACACTGGATTGCAATGACCCTGTGGACAGAAACTTTTGTACTGACATGTGTCTGTTTATTTGTTTATTTGATGTTGGGTTTCTTTTGTGAGGTTAGCAATATGGCTCCAGCTGATGATGTAGACCTAATTTATTGTTGCCTATTTTGTAGGATATTGTCAGATGTTCCACCTCCTTCTATGTTGTGAAAGTCTGCAACTGATTATGTGATCAATGACACAGAATAACTGAGCCATGTCTCCCTTGCCATTTTTCTGACATCATGTCAGCCTATGATTTGAACAATGGAATAAAGATGTAATCAGACCAGACACTTGTATGTATGTGTTGTTGTGAGATGTTAATGACCCTGAGTTGAACATTGTTTACATACAACAAATCCATGCTTCCAGAAGTTTCTAGTTTTGACATTGCAAAGTTCACATGGTAGTACATTCACATTGTTGTATGTGAGAATCACAACAGGAGACAATGATTTGGAGACACTTGTTTTTAAAGAAGTGAACAAGGATAAGATCAAGAAATTAACTAAAAATTAGACAGTGCAAACAAAAAGTGAAGTCTTCAGTCATGGTGGATGAAACCATTGTAGTAGAGTCCAAATTGTCTGGAGTCTAAAGTCCAACATACTCCTCCCATCAGATATGGAAAAGTGGGCAGGAATAGTCCACAAAGTGAATGTGTAGCACACACAGGAGGAAATTCGGGGCAAGGTTTCTTCCTGGCAGGGGTGGGTGTCTTGCCATCCCCACCTCCTGAATTTTTGGGTGGACGTGTCCTCTTTTTTCCAGAGGGGTGATCCGCAGCTGCTGGGACAAGGGCGTGTGCAAGCGTATCCTCCTCTGAAAGGGCCTCCCTTCTGTGGCTACAGCAGATATTGACGGCCTGTATGCTCTTTGACCCCAGGAAGTGGTAGGTGCAGGTGGAAAAGCCCTGCAGAGGGTAGTGTTGATGTCCAGAAGCATCCCAACCAGGGAGGCCATGTTGGTGTTAATGCCTGCCACCTCGGTGTGTATGCTGGCCACCATATTGTGTATGCCGGCAACCTCCTGGTATGTGTCCCTTTGCAGCTCCTTCATTTCCCGGATTTCGGTCAATACCTGGCCCATGACACTTCGGGAGTCCTGGTAAACTCCCAGGATTTGGATGATGGCAGCCTGGGTTTCTGTGGACCCAATGGGCTCACTCTGTGGGCCCACAGTTACCCTCCCACTATGCCTACCCCCACAGGCCTGTGTCCTTGGCACAGACTGCACCCTCCCACTAGGTCCTGGTTCCTCAGTGACTGGGGTGGTGATATCCAGCTCAGAATCTAGGACTAGGGGGCACAGGATGGTACTGACTTTGATAGGTGCACAGGTTGGGGGTACCGTGGTTGGCTGTGTTGTTGCAGCTGTGGTGGGAGGTGTTGTTGTGGGCACAGTGAGCCCCACTGTTGCCGTCTGCCCAGGCTGACCAGCTGGACCAGGACCGTCATCCACGTCCACCTCTTTAGGAGCTGTGTCATCACTGAGGGCTTCATCCTGGGGTGGAGAGGAACTCTGTTTGGTTTCCAACCTCTGTGCAGGTGCTGTGGCAGATCGACCTGTAGAGAAATATAGAACATTGTTATTAGTGGAAGTAAGGTATCTACATCCACGTTGTTTGTGTCAAAGTAAATGGGGACCTAGAATGGAACACAAAAGTTAGTAATTAGTATTGTCATCTATTTGTGTGGAGTTGAAGTTATTTAATAGACACTTGAAGACATTCAATAAATGTAGTAGATTTCATCAGCTCATTAGATGTGCAGATACGTGGCATTTTGGCTTTAGGGATAGACATGACATCTCCAAAACTCTGCTAAAAACACAGTGTAGTCATAACAAGTGTATTTGTCGATTCCAAGGCCTAGTTATGTATAATACAGGCAAACACACAGCTTGGTTGTATATTTTGCATTGTTCATCATGTAAGGAGTTCAGAGTCAACGGATCACCTGGCACTGCTAATCAGCTGAGTTTCCACCATGGCTTACATATACTAGGGGTACACTGTTGTTAGGGTGTCACTCATGCCATCAATAGTTTCAGTTGATGAGATCAGGACACCATCAAGCAAATTAGTCAGACATACATCTTAGTGGAGCATTGTCTGTACATTGCACAGTCCATGATGAGTAAAGATCAGTAATAACATGGAAGACAAGTGAAAAGGGACAAAAGATGTCTATCATCTTGTTTAGAGTTGCAGTCACAGGGCTTCATGGTAGTTGTAGTCACTTCAATTTCACTTTACCAAGACTTGACAAATGGTAACCTGCATGATGTGTGAAGATCAGTTGTAACATGGCAGACAAATGAGAAGGGGCAAAATCAGTCTAGCATCTTGGTTAGAATTGCAGTGACAGGGCCTCATGGTAGTTGCAGTCACTTCAATCTCACTTCACCAACACCTGACAAACTGTTAGTGTACCATACCTGTTGGCAACATGCATTTGGGATGGACCATACTTTTAATTATTCACGCATATCATGGGTCCTGGACTGATATATTTGTGGTAGTCCACTTAAACACAGCCTAGCAATATGTCACATGTCATGGAGTTGGATACATGTGCTCTTATATGCAACAATACACATTGACACAGACAAACCAACATTTCAGATACGTTGAGTATTGAATGCTAGGAAAGTATATAGAGAACACAATAGCAAAAGCAGAGTTGAGAGCAAACAGGACATTGTGATGTTGTGAAGTGTAACTTACCAGAGTCCACTCCACAGATATTCCTGTGAAGCCCTCAGAATGCAGGATTGCCAATACCTTCTCCTCCCAGTGAAAAAGAATTGTGATAGTGCCCTGGGAGGGCCACTGCCAGTCCTCTGAGCCTCCAGGTGGTGGTTATTGTACAGGCTATGCACCCTCAACCTGAAGTCGTTCCACCTCTTCCTAATGTCACCCTGTGTTCGCAGGGTGTTACCAACAGCTTTCACTCTGTTGACTATCCTGTCCCACATTTCAGTTTTCCTAATGAGAGGTGTATGCTGGACTTGGGAACCAAAAATGTGTGTTCCTGTTGTAGAGGTTGCAGACTCGACGTTTGGGCGGTCGGACCGCCAAACTCGTAATCAGGGCCTAAGTGTAGAATTTGCTACAAACTGCCAATTCATCTTTGAAATTAAAAACATGATAGCACTAGCCTATGTCTCTGTCACAGAGGTAGCTAACCACTACAATATACTAATAGAAAGCCCTTTCTACCAACAAAATGAAGATAAATTAAACCACCTAAGGATTATTTCTAAAACACTTGGGGGGTCATTATGATGGCGGGCAGATCGCCCCCGCCGGGCCGGCGGTAGTCACCGCCGGCCCGGCAGGGGCGATCCGCCCGCCATCCAGACAGCAAAGACCCCTGCCATATTATGATGGCTGGGGGGTCCGAGGCGGACGGAAAGACCGCCCGCCGCTTTTCCGCCGGTCGACTCATCGACCGGCGGAAAACAAGGATAATATGGTGGCGGTGTCTCCAAGACACCGCCATCCATATTATGATGACTGCGGAGTGCAACCTTTCCATGGCGGCGTTGCCGCCATGGAAAGGCATACGGTCTTTGTATATGGGGGCCCGTTGCGGGCCCCCACGGTGTTGAGGGGGTGGGGGGTGCACATGGGGGGTACCTATGGTACCCCCTTGCATATGTATGCACAAGGTGGCAGGCACCACGCGGTGCCTGTCACGTTGTGCATGCACATGCACGACGTGCATTCACAGCATTGTGGTGGGCGGTGCGGTGAGCACCGCCCGCCACAATGCTGTGAATAGGTCCTAATAGCATGTGCAGGACCGCCGCACCCCTTGCGGACGGTCCCGCATTCCGCTGCGGTGGCGGGCGGACTGTAATGTTGCCCTAGGTTTGGAAGACTGCATCACTCTGAAACAGACACCAAACAAAGTTCCAAATATCAGTGTGGGAAGTCTATTACAGCACCTTGGCACAGTAATGCCTTTCAATCCACACTAGACAGAACCCAACCTACACTATATAAATTTATAGAAGATTTACAAAAAGAGTAAAGATACCAACAACTATGAATGGAGCAATCTGTAAGTCAAACTGCACCTAAACTTGGCAAACAAACCATAAGATTGGGCGACATGCTACAATGTTTAGTCAAAATCTTCATAAACAGCAAAGGAGTAGATTACTTAGAAATAATAGCCAATGGCATATTATAAAATAAATAGTAACCTACGAAAGTCCCAAAAAACTGTCACAAAATCTAAACCAAGATAACAAATCATTTTTTGTATAAATAATAAACATAATATTTGAGTACATAAGTCTAAACGTTAACTAATACTCCAACATTAAATGATACTGAGATAATAAAATAATATATAAATTATTACATGAAAAATGTAAACCTGACCAACCAAAAAGTTCGAAGAACAAACTCAGCACAACACATAAACCATTCATTTCCGAATAAGAATTACATAATATTTACACAAACAAGAAAATATAACATTTACCACCTAAAACAATAAAATAACTATAACTTACTGTTCAGTACCAGAGAATTTTCTATATCCATGTAGTCAAATGCAATAATACCCCCAAAATGAGAAAAATATTTTCCATACAGCCCAAAAATTGCAAAAATACAACAAATACAATAAACATGAAGCAATCCAAAGGATGTAGGAACCATAAAAACCAGAATAAGTGTTTGAAAAAGAAACACTCCTGAAATCCCAAAATAAAGGAAATCAAAGCTAAAAATATTGGTTTCTCATAAACTAAAAGTGAATTCATTAAAACAAAATGATAACTCCCAATGGCCATGGAACACATTCGTGGACAAAAACCTGTAAAGTAAACAAGAAAGCTCACCAGTAAAACACATAACGTTCCCAAAAATACATATACATTGCACTTAATCATCATAAAATAACTAACATAACATAATATAACATAACAAAACAAAACAAAACATTACTAAAACAGTGTACGAAAACACCAAACTGCACACTAGTAAAAAAACACTACTATTACTATAACTAAATGTACATAAAACCCACAAACAGCACAATAACTAACCTCTGGACATCGCCCCTGCACCCTTCTACTCTCAAAACCCTTAAAAAACTTTAAAGTGGTCCTAACTGTTCCAACTAACAGCAGCACCTTACCGTGACCGGGATGCCGGATAATAGACTACAAATGACACAAATAGACTACAAAATAGATGGTAGTGGTAAAAAATAATGGCCGCAAAATGAAACTGAAAAAAGACTATCTCCCCAAAGAAATGAATGGGAATTTTTTTTAAATGTTGAGCAAATGAATTACAAAATGTTAAAAAATATTAAACATGTAAAACATGTGACAATTTTTTATGAAAAATGTCAATAAATTGTAAAGTATAAATTCATTAATAATATAAAATATCTACATTTATTTAATATATACTAAAAAGCTTATGTTAAAATGACATTAAAAATACGTGTATAAAATAATTTTGGAAAAGTTGAAAATATAAAAAAATGGAAAAAAATAAAAAATGTACAACATGCCCTTCAGTTCAATTCAATTCAATGTAATTTTTTTGTGTGAAAAAAAATTGTAATTAAACTATTTTATTTATTTATCTATGTATAAATGTTATTTTTAATTCAAAATATATATGTTTAAAAATGAAAAAATACCATTATAGTTTTCAACATAAAAGTGTAGAAAAGGTTTTATCATAATTGTTTTTAATTAAAAGTTTACATTTTATGTAAAATGTGTTAAAAAACATAATGTACACAATGCAATTGATATATATTTTGTATTCAACAATTTCTTCTGTCATGTAAAATAAAATGAATCTTTTTCATTTATTATAATTTGTATATATTTTAATTAACTAAAAATAGTATTTTTAAAACGTATTATTGTAACAAAATAAATGTGTACATTTTACAATATTCATTTGCATATCATTGACATAATTAACATTAAATTTGAAATAAAATATGCACTTATTAAAAAGCTTCCACCCTTATCCCCGGAAAACCCAGTACCCCTCTACTAAAGAAAATTATAAAGCCATTATTTTTATACATTAATACAACTAAAAATACAAATTTCAACAATTTTATTATTAATAAGTTATCTTACTGAAAACACAAATTTAAAAAAAAAAAACATACAGAATTAAACACACTACAATAAATTACATACTAAATGATGATTACAAACGGTATTACATACTATATTTTCTAGATTGATATTTTTTTCAACAATATTAAAACCAACACTTAAAACTATGGGCCTGATTACGATGGCGGTGAACCTGCCACCGTCAGGGTGCCGGTGGCGGGTTCACCGCCATCGTAAGGCCTTTTTCCGCCCACCAGATCAGGACCCACCCCGCATCCACGAAATGAGGCGTGCCTAGCAGGCACCGCCCGCCAGATTTGGATGCTGCATCCCCGCCAGCCTGTCTATGGCGGTACAACCGCCATTGAAAGGCTGGCTGGGATGTGCTTTGGGGGCCTGTTGAGGGCCCCCCGTAGTGCAGGGGCATGTGGAATTTGCACTTGTGGGGCACCTATGGTGCCCCCCCACAGTTCCCTGCACCAGGTGGCAGGCACAGCGTAGTGCCTGCCACGTAGTGCAGAGAAATGCACAACATGCATTTTTACCATTGCGGCGGGTGCTGCAGCCAGCAGCACCCGCCGCAATGGTAAACATGCTCAATGCGACCGCCACAGTGGCAGTTGCATTGCAATGTGCAATTGCATGTGCGGGACCGCCGCATATAGGTGGCCGGTCCCAATCCCCAGGATGATGGTGGACGGACTTAAGTCTGACCGCCATCGTAATCGGGCCCTATATTTTTATATTCAATATTCCTGTTGATGATATTTTTGTAATCCAATATTCTTGACACAATATTTTTGTATCACAATACTTTTTTCTGATATTTTACCCAAATAACATTAAACCCTTCATTCTTAAAAATTATTTCAAACAAGTGATCCGATCTGTAGTTGTTTAAAGGATCGAATATGGGAATGCACTACTGTTCGTAGGTAATATTGCGGCATGGTTCTCAGATGTGTACCACTGGCCTGAGTGACCAACTGCATGTAAAACTAGTGTCCTGACTTTTTGTTTGGCTCTGCAGCTATGCTAATCTAGTATGTTCTCAAAGGTCTAGGCCTGTCCTTTGTAATGTGAGAACCAGAACCAGTCCTGTGAACCAGAGGGGTGCAACAAACGTGCCCTCATAGCTGACATGGGTTATTGTCCATGTCCCGGTGCTAGTCGCATAAAACGCAAGTGGCAGAACACCCAGTTTTAGGAATCATTCTTGAGTAGAACTTTTTTTATGTAGGTGGAGAGTGCAGTCTTCTGATCCCACTCATGTAAAGTTCCAATTCCCAGACTCTTGTGCTGATATTCTGTGTGCTTGTTGAGTGTGTGTATGTGAAGTGGATGTGTAGCACATGTGTAGTAGTAAGACTCTATGGGGGATATTCTCAAGAACGTGTGTTAACTATCGCCAAATTCGCTTAACGCAACTTCTCACATCGCAGTCTATCGCGGGAAAATAACACCGTGTTAACACAGTATTCCCAACCCGGCGGCACCATGCGATAGTCACACGTTAACGCGACAAATGCCCGCGTTAAAATTAACGCGAAGCCGAAAAAATGCGAAACACGAATGCCCAAAAAGTTGCAAAGTCCCAAATCGCGAAACAAAAAGCAGCGATAACCAGCGACAGGCCTGCGATTCCCACGCGACATGCAGGAAAATGCACTATAAAAGCAGAGAAAAAAAAAAGAGAAAAAAATGCAACTGCGTAGCACCATGGTTGCACCCGGACCGAGTGCAGAGGACAACGTGAACCCCACAAGCCCCACAGACGACCAGCCAGGAGGGCCGGGGAAGGGCAAGGAGAAGAGGAAGAGGAAGACGGGGCAGTCCATAGGAAAACCGGATCATCGTCACGGAGGTGACAGGACACTACCAACAACTGTCCGTCACCTCCACTGTGTCATCAGCCACACAAACGGAAATATGGCAACACATCGTGAACAACGTGAATGCAGTCAGAGTGTTGAGGAGGACAATGGAAAAGGTCAGGAGGTGCTGGAATGATGTGAAGGGCAAAACCAAGAAGAAACCCGATGCCAACATGAAAGCAGCAACGCAGATTGGAGGTGGGGGACCAGCGGCACACCAGGAGCCGGATGACATTGAGAAAATGGTGGCCACAGACATCAGTCGAGATACGGTGCCAGGAGTCGGGGATCGGGACACTGCTCAACATGACCTGACACAACATCAACAGGGTGAGTACCGACCAGGGACTGGGGGGACGGGGGGAGATGGGCACAATGGCACACATGCACAATTAAGTAGAGCACACTGCACACCCACAATGACTCTGGATCATGTCCCTGATCCCCGTGCCACACTGCAGCACACATACAGAAACTCAGGGAATGTGTGTTGAAAAGAATTTATTTGCACATGCTGTAGCTGTGGTCATTTTGTACTGTCTCATGATTGCTAAGGACTGCCACAATGTGACGTCCTCATGTGAAGAAATTGTCAATGATGGTGTTCCTATGGGCTATTCCTGCTGCAGCTGCAGTGGGGCGTGGTCCACCTGCCTCATCTTCCTCATCATCGTCCAGTGCATCTGGCACTCGTAACCATGGGGCATTGGTGCGTACACATATGTTGTGCAACACACAACATGCAACGATCATCTTGCACATGATGTCTGGGCTGTACAGGAGCATCCCACATGTGATGTCCAGGCACCTGAAACGTGACGTCAACACGCCAAATGTGTGTTCCACGATGCCCCTGGTGCGTTTGTGGGCCGCATTGTACTGCCTCTGGGCCTGTGTGTTCGTGGCTCGGAGGGGTGTCATCATCCAAGGGCAGAGTGCATATCCTTGATCACCTGTGACAGTGCAGAGAGACATGAGTCAACAGTTGGTTCTGCATGATGTGTAGGCAGGCTCACTAGTTCATTGGCGTGTGATATGTGTGTCATAGTGATTACTGTTTGACATGTACTGCTTGTAGCAAATGAGCGCCATCAATGTGTACAACGTAGCCTCACTGCTGCTCCTCCCTCCCCCCGAGCCCATTTACTTGTGTGCGCTGCGGGGTTGCATCACTTGCACTCCTACAGCACACCATTGTCATGCCTGTCTGCGCATGTCCACAAGCCTGACAACGACACTGTGATGTTGTGCGTTGAAGGTGGGTGGCCACGTGTGTTAAGGCCTATGGTAAGGATAGGGCGGACACAGATGTAGAGTTCATGGCTGGCTGAACTCGCGATGCGGTCGAGGCAATACCTTTGGCCTATGCTGCTGTAATAGCGACACACACACAACAGTTGGCATGTATGATCCCGGACCTCGAGCGGGCTTGCGCTCATTCATTTATCCCTTCGGCCGAGCCCGCACTCCGGGGGCATGCTACATCGCAACATTGTCCATTGCGGGACGGGTGGCGCCGACACTACAACAGAGACACACGCCTTAGGTACTTCATTGGCAAGCCCAACACTTAACCACGCCCAGAGCCCACGGGGTGATTATCCACACCCCTATGCTGGACTGTCGTACGACAGCCCACTCCGGCAACGCCTACAGGGGGGGTGCGACACAGCTACATGTCCCAGGTCTCCCCCACTGCCTGAGGTGACATGGTTGTGTCCGCTGTACACAGCACAATGCAATGTGGTAGGGCCCAGGTCCCTCATGCATACACAATGACCACACGGAAACACTTAGATAGTTTGTGGAACTGCGCTACGGGCACGTGCGCCCGGCCCTCTTGTTGCCAGGGTCACATGTCCAGTGACGCCTGTGCTGGATGGGTGTGGGGTGAGTGTGAGCCAGCCCTCAACGGGTGGTTGGTGCTGGCAACAACTACAACAGTGATCAGACAATCAGAAGTTCACAGTTCAAACAGCAAGGGTCCATGACTTGAGCTGCACGGAGTTAGTGCCCCGGATGCTAGCGGCCGGCACATGGAGCTACCGCCACGGGACGGTGACTATTGGTGCACTGAGGTAGGGGCACGAGAGCTGAGTGGGTCCCCGTCAATTTCCAAGGTGAATGTCGCTGGGGTTTTGGGGGACAGTGGAAGGTGTTCTTCCAGGGCATGATACAGAGGGCAGTACCAAGCAGACACAGGCAATATGGAGGAGATGAAATCACAGACTCATTTTTGTCAACAAGTCAGTATCAGCTACATGATGATGAAGACAACCCCCAGGCCATAGACTCAGACGCCACCACAGTTCAACCAGAGGGTGTCCATGAATTTCGGGGCACAGAATTAGTGGCACCAGAGCTGAAAGGGGATGCAGTCTGCGATGAGGCCTGTACAATGGTATAAACTCTGCCATAAATAAATCAAGGCTCAGTTCCAAATGTGTAACCTACTTGACCGTAGTGTGGACCGGAGGCAGCGGTCAGCAGGGGCCCCCAGCCACGTGTCCTTGGCTTGCGATGCACAGAGTTAGTGGCACCAGGGCAGTTGTTGATGGTGTTCGGTCACATCCGTAACGAGGATCCTGTTTTTCATCCGGACTGAATCGCGTCTTACTCTTACTCCTCTCCTAGCGTGCAATGATACGGACTCTGCCATTGTAAAATCAAGACTCAGTTCCAAATGTGTGACCTACTTGACCGCAGTGTAGGCCGGAGGCAGCGGTCAGCGTGGGCCAACCACTGTTCAGGCAGCTCCTCCTGGTACTCTCACACACGACGTTGGAATGCCATGTGGCGATGATTTGTGGTTGACGGAGGTAGTAGCACCAGAGCTGAGTGTGTGTGCAGCCTGCGACGATGCCGTGTCCTGCCTGGTACGGACTGGAATGGATTGGTGTGAGGCCTGCTGGACCGCAGTGTAGGCAGTACACAGGTGACCCCGCGGTGCTGGGCCGCAGTGTAGGCCGAAGGCAGTAGTCAGCAAGGGCCCACAGACACGTGTTGTTGGAATGCTATGCACAGAGTCGGTGGCACCACATCGGAGGGAGTACGGTGATATAAAATCTGCAATAAACGTATGCATTCTGCCATTGTATAATCGAGACTCAGTTCCAAATGTGTGACCTACTGGACCGCAGTGTAGGCCGGAGGCAGCGGTGGAGTACGTCAATGAGAAAGGAGTAATGGGGGCCTGTGTCGCGGAGGCCGCGATGGTCTGAGGAGGCTGCCATGGTCGCGGGCCTCAGGCTTGGAGCTTGCACCGGCACGTGGTGGGCCCTCTTTGACACACGCCGGTGTCGGCAGGTGAGCAGTGAGGCCTGGGTGTGCTGGGGCGGGCAAGACGGGTCCTGGGACCAGCGGCCTGGGGTGCAGCAGGCGCACAGGATCGCAGGCACCGCTGCTCACGGCGTCGGCCTCGTGGCGGGGTGAGAGGTGCCACCCTGGCAGACACGTTGGCCATTCCGGAAGAGAACCACGCCCAGAGTAACAGGCTTTTTATTCACACCCCTACGCTGGCCTGGCGTACGCCGGGCCAGCCCACTCCGCTCACGCTTACAGGGGGACGTAACAAGCTACATTTCCGCATTCTTCCCCACTGGCTGCGGTTACATGGTTGCGTCCACTGTCCAGTACACTGCAGACACCAGCAGTGTATGTCGACATGGAAGTGTCTGTGGTCTGCATACTGCAGTCTGTCCAGCACATCCACACCACACTTGGCATTGTGTACATTCACATTTATGGGTCACTTGCCTCCTTCGCACATGCTGGGTTCCCACCTCTCCCCACATTCTGCTATTGTGTGGCTGAGGTGCCATGCCGTTGATGGCTTGTGTAGATGGCTAGCCCAGGTTGCCACAGTAAGTTGTGTTGTCGTGTTTGGAATGTGGGGATGTTGGTTGTCATGTTGTATGTGATTTTGTGATGTGTGCATTCCCAGAGTTGTGAGTTGTCTGATTGTGGTGTTGAGGTGTGTGGTGTGTTCCGTTGGTACTTACCGGCGAGCAGTGCATTTCCATAGGTGCCATCCTGGAAGCGCTGGTTGATGATGGACTGTCGGAAGATGAAGGAATCATGCACACTGCCTGGGTAGTTGGCGACGACATTGGTGAAGAGTCCCCAGTGGTCCACTATTGCCTGCACATTGATGGAATGCGTGTGTTTCCTGTTGCGGTAATTGTGTGCAGTGCCGGCAGGGGGCACGAGGAGCACATGTGTGCAGTCAATTGCCCCCAACATGTGCGGGAAGCCAGCTATGGCGTAGAAGCCTTGCTTGATCTCCAGCTGTTCCTGCGCAGTGTGTGGGAAGTAAAGTTGCTGGGGTACCAAGCTGATGATGGCATCCAAGACAGGTGTGAGGAACTTTGACAGGGCTGGCTGTGAGACTCCTCCGACTATGGCAGTTGTTGGTTGGAAGGTCCCAGAGGCCAACAGGTGCTGCACGGCCAGCAGCTTTGTCTGCGGAGGGATGTTGGTTCTCCGCTGTGTTGGTGCCGTCAGCCTGTGGGCAATGAGGGTCAGGATGCGGAGGATGGTTGTCCTTTTGAGCCTGTAGTGGGCAATGACTTCCTCTGGCGTTAAGTGTCCGAGGCTGGTGCGGTTTCGGAAGGTCCGGTGTCTTTGTCTGCGCTGCCTCTGTGGTAGTCCGGGGGGGGTCTTGGGGGGGTGGGGGGCCTGGGGGTGGTGGCGGTGGGTGTTGTGGCCCTCTTGGGGCTCCGAGCTGCATGATCAGTAGCTCCATGGCATCTGTTGTTCTTCTGGTGTGGCAGTGGGCTGGGCTCCCTTTTATGGTGCAGGTTGTCGTCCGACTTAGCACCAGGTAGGAGCAGGTGTTAAATCCCTGCTGCTAACGCGCCTTATCGCATGTTTTTGAATCTTATCGCCGATCTGGCTGGTCGTTGAGAATGTTGCGGAGTGGTGTTTTCGCGGGTTTTTGCACGGGAACGCCTACTCTGCATCTCATTAGTGTTAGTTGCCGGTGTCATCCGTGGTGATGTTTTTTGCGGCTGCTATCGCAGGAAAACTGGTGATATCGGCTGTTAGCACCAGCTTGTGAATGGTGCGATGAATTTATCACCACTTTGGCTGTGATAAAGTGCCGCTAACTCGGCGATAAGTTCTTGTGAATATGCCCCTATGTATGGTAAGAGCTTGAGTGGTAAAACGAGTGAAATCCATTGTGGGTTATTCCTGGTTTAGCAAGGTACAAGACGGAGGCTGGATACAGATTCTCCCGAAAATGCAAGCATATTGAATGAACTGCTGTGGCTGATGGGTGTGGATCAAATGAGGGGAGGGGGTGGAGACAGAGCTTCCTTTAGAATTTCAATGAGGTCTGTGCTGCCAAAGGCCTGCTGATTAGTTCTTCTTGAGCACTGCAATGAGGAAACAGTTGAGGGGGTGTCAGCAGTTTCTGTTGATAAAGGTAAGGAAGTTTTTAGGCAGGTCCTGCCCTTCTGTCTGTCTTTTATTAGTCCTTCAGGACGGCTGATGAAGGCTAAGTGCAGCCCTCGCAAACTTTATTGCACCCTTGTTTTGTATACTTCTGCTTAGAGTCAGCATCATTGCTACCTGCTCTGATGGTCATCACCTTGCACAAGGTCTGGATCTGCAAAACAGCCGGAAAATGGCATCTGAAAGTGAACCAGCCCAAACTGTTCTGGAACCTTAGAGAATTAATCCACATTCCATGCCTGGAAAATGAGTTTAAAAGTAGGACCCACACCACCCCACATTATTCCAGTTCCAATCTCGTCATGATCAAGAAAGGGAGTGCTCTACAGAGTACTCAAAGAGCTGCTCTGTGACCAGGGCTAGTGTCTGAATGACAGCTAGCCTCTCAGTGGTGAGGGAACATTACCTAAAGTCTAACTTTCTTGCTCGCAGAGGTCCAGCATCTATCTGTGCACAGCCTGAGAAGCCATAACTTCCAAAGACAAGCGCCCACCATGCAGGCTTGCTGCGCTAGTCCCAGCCTAGCGGTCTTGGGCTCCTGCCATGATGCTGCACTATCAAAGCCACTGTTGCAGGATGAGGTTCACATAATGTGCACTCCAAAGTCACAAGAGCCATACTTTCACCATGCAGGTAGAGAGGGGCCTATGCATAAAAATACTGAAACAATGGATGTGAAGAGGCAAATCTTCTATAAGAACCTTAGACTTTAACTGTGTGAAATCATAGTGGCATGAAACATTGAACCAATCTATGCGTTAGTCAGTGGGGTCATCCAGAGTGAGCTGCACATAGTTTATTTAGTTTAGTTTATTTATGATTATGATTACGGAACTCCGTGGAGATCCACATAAACTGGAAAACCAACAACATGATAGTCAAGAATCTATTTTGATATAAAATTGACTCAAAAAATATTCCTATCCAACAAAACATCTGCAAGTCCTAAGCGAGATCCAACAATATAAAAATCTTTGGATTAAAACATTACAATATAATATATAATATAAGATAATTAAAAATATCCTTTATTTAAAACAAGTATTAGCGGTTTGCTCCTACACACTTAATGAGCCTTAATACATGTTTAGAAAACACTTAAAAAGTTAAAAATCCTATGGCAGAACATTTCATTTGGCGGCTCATAAAGAGAATCGATTAGTGCAGAGGCTGAAAGAATAGATATTTGTAAACACATTGGTCGCATCCATTTACGCCGACACAATAACAATGCAGGGCAGATAAATAACACATGATTAACATCCTGGAGGCTATTATTGCACAAATTACAAATCGGTGAAGAACCATACCATTTAGACAGTAAAGGATTTAAAGGGAGCATACCCTGCCTCAATAATAGCCAAAGCAGGCGCACTCCATGAGGCAGGTTCCAAGAGATGTAGGCCTGTACTTTATTTATCACGCAGGAGTCAATGACCGGATGGATACCCCTCTTTAGAGTGCAAGCTTCCTATCCCTTGTAAAACTTGATTCCCAGGTGGCCTGTTTCAAGGTGGCCTTTAATTGATACGACGTTAAAGTAAAGAGCAGGGACTTATCTAATTGCAGCAAATCAACCGCAGTTCTAAAATTTCTAAAAATGAATGACTGTTCTTTTAAATATTCTAAAATTTCTTTCCGAAGTAAAAATCTTAATGTACCAGCATCACCCTTTGCCAGGCCTAGGACCCAACGCACTATCCCCGCGAGACCCTGTACCCAGATGCTTCTCAACCCAAATTCTAACCTGAGGGCAGCCACGGGACATGCTGCATTAACTGAGGCTAAACCTCTTAAAATTCTGCTTTCTGTTGCTCTTAAAAAAACACATTTCTCTTCATCGAACAATTCAATACCATACAGCAGGGAAGCGGGGATTTTTGCACGAAACACCTCCAATAAAATTGCAAAATGTCTTTTTCCAGTAGACTTATAGAGGGAGCCCAAGCTTTTCCCCTGCATGGAAGCTTTAGAGATGTTATTTTCTATATGGGCTTTATCACTTAGGTTGCCACACACTATTTTTCCTAAAAAGGTATATGATTTTACAAGTTCCAATTTTTGGCCACCCACAGACCATACAAAATTTCCGTACTGCAGCATCTTTCTTCCATGCATGCACATAATTTTACTTTTTGATATATTAATCTTTAAATGGTGAGCCTCTGCAAATTTATGCAGTGCCTGCAGATGACTATTTAATCCCCTAGGCCTTAAATCCAAAATTATTATGTCGTCTGCATAAAGCAGATACACAATCGGTTTTCCTCCAAGTAACGGGGCAATGCCCTCGTTTTGGGCCAGATTGTGAGGAAGATCAGAAATATATAGGGAGAAAAGCAGGGGAGCCAATAAACATCCTTGTTTTAGACCATTTGCAGTAGGGATAGCTTGTGAGAGACCTCTTTCCCCTCCCATTAGGACTCTGCACCAAGTATCCATATGGAGGGCACGAACTAACTCCAAAAGGGTGCCCGGCATACCCAAATTTAAAAGCTTTCTCCACAGCAAAGGACGATCTACTTTGTCAAATGCTGTGGCGAAGTCTATAAAAGCTGTATACACCCTTCCTCCTCTGATTTTGACATATTTTTCATTTATTACCTGTAGAGCAGTTAAATTATCGATTGTTCCATGTTTTGTTCTAAACCCTGTTTGCTCCAAAGGTAAAATTTAAATGGCATCCGCCCAATCACTAATTTGGGTCAAAAGGCATTTAGCAAAGACTTTACCCACCGCATCAAGAAGTGCAATCTGACGGTAATTATGAGGAAGATCTCGGTCTCCTTTCTTAAACAAGAAGGGGGAACCATTTTATTTTCTTAACAATACTTAAATACCGGGTAAAGAATTTTACTCCACAGTATACTGTTTTGTTTTATAACTGTGATTGGTATTTCATCTGGGCCCATTGCCGCTGAGGTACGCATTCCCCTGATCACCATTTCTATTTCTTTTTCAGAGGGCGATCCATACGAGGTAAAGTCTTCCTTTGGTGCAAGGTACTTAATTGCCGCCTCATTAGCTGCATATAAATCCCGAATCAAACTAACCCATTTATGTTCTTCAATGGCCACAGGGACTGATCGGGTTCTGGCTCCACAACCCTCCCCGATAAGAGACCAGAAGGTTCTTATCTGGCCTTTAAATGCTGATTCTCTCAGTTTAATCCAAATACTATCTTCCCTTTCTTTTCTTAACCTGGCCTTTACCCGAGTCCTCCTCCTTTTCAATAGTAATATTCTGTAATATCTTTCCGAGGAATAATTCAAATATTGTTCCCTAACTAGTTTATTTATTTCAAGATTTAATGGCAGGCGGAATCGAGAGACCACTTTAAGACTTTTTCTTTGGTTCACCTTCCTTGCATTTCCACTGCTTGTTTCATAAATGTGGTAAAACTTGCAATTTCTGTTCCTGTCCAGCTGGGTAATTTCTCTAAGGTGATCTGTAGGATACTGTCAAGGCCTAGAATGGCCTTGTTATCCCAATAAAATCTCCCTGTTTTCTTGGCGAAACTGACAGATTCACCATCTGATGTCCAAGGGTCAGGCGAGGACAAATTAAAATTAGAGAGTTAGTAGCTTGTGATCACTACAAAAGGAATTAGAGACCTTTAGGTCTTTTAACAGGAAAAAAGAGGTGCTTCCCACCACCACGTAGTCTAAAATTGGCTCTCCTCTAGAGGTTTTACATGTAGAAGCTGCCGGTGTGTCCGATGGAAGTCTCCCATTTACTATAATACCATCAACCTTTATTAATTCATCAGCAAACATTTTCCCTCTCTTAGTTCTTATATTTTGTGGAAAAAGAGATTGCGGAATCCGCATGGATTCTTCTTTTTTTTTGTGAGCTGCACATGTACATAATCAATGTCTAATGTCAGTAATTCATATAATGGACCATAGACATCTGGTGAACTCCTAGAGCAGGGAGAGAGCACTCAGGGTGTAGTGCTTCACTGCCAGATGTAGATGAGATTACAACCGTATAATTGTGTGCTTATTTGAACAGTTTAGTATCTTGTTTACCTGTGAGATAAAAGTACTTTCTTTTCACTAAGATAAGAACTGGACTGAACGATATGTTATTGTGTTTATTTGTTGAGTGTTGGGTCTGATCATGTGTCCTCCACACTACCTACTTGAAAAGAATTTGGGCCTTATTGCAAGTTTGGTGGTCCTCCTGTTGTCCTGCCACCGCGGTGCCGACAGGGGTCCGCCAAGCCCATAGTGTGCCCGCCCGCCGGATTACGAGTGTAATCCATGGCGAGCGGGCGGTGCTGCAGCGGTCTCATGGTGGTGGTCTGTTAGGCTCATAGGAGAGCCTTAACAGCAGACCACCACCGTGACAGTGCCTGCAGCACATTCATGCACGATGTGGCATGCATCTTGTCGTGAATGCCACACCGCGCAGGATTGGGGGTGCAATTCCAGGGGGGCACAACATGTGCCCCCCTGCATGAACATCCAGGCCCAGAATGGGCTGTGGGCCCTGTTAGGGCCCCCTTCATTGCATGTCCGCCACCGTTTTCGTGGTGGGCTCACCGCCATGAAATAGGCGGTAGACATTCAAGGCAGAATATGCTCGGCGTTGCAGGCACAGCTCCGGCAGCATATTCCTGGACATTTCCAGACCACTGGTGCAGCGGGACTCTTGATCCTGGTGGAGGTGACGGTCTTGTGGCGGACCGACCACCGCACTCATAATACTGCGGGCGGACCGCCAGTGTGGCGGTGGTCGAACTGTCACCACAAGTACGGCATCCTGTGGACCGCCGTACTCATTATAAGGCACGTTGACTGCTCGCCCTCGCAACCCTAAGAGTCACTTGTGGAAACAGTGCACTTTGTATAGTTGTAGAGCCATAGCAGGAGGGACACCAGGTCACCAGTGGTAAACAATGCCAACCTCCATGGTAGCCCCTGTCTACTCTGTGGCTCCCTGAACCGGGTCTGACAACTACTGCATGTAATGCACAATCTCCATATGGTGCCTTTGAAAGCTACCCTCTATGCTGCTGCAAGGGTAACACCTGGCACCAGGGTTTCTGACCCCATCACCACAATCCTGATCTCCCTAAAAAGGTTACCAATTGACTCAGCAAGGAGCCTTACTTCACTCAAAGGTGAACCAATTTACTGGCTCGCATGGCAAGGTTATAACCTCAGAGAGTGGCAATTGTGAGATCCAACCAGTCACTGAGGAAGGGATCAGCACTTGAAATATTGGGATTTTAACTGGGTTCAAGTGCATCCTGTAAAAGCTTGCGTTCAGTCTTTTTGAAATGAACCTCCCAAGATATTCTTGAAGACCAGATTCAATTGTCATGGCAGAAAGTCAATAATATCACCACAGATGATGGATTCAAGAGAGAGCCGTAGAGCAATCAAGAACTTGGTCCTAAGCGCCAGTGTTCTTCTGTCCGACATTACCACAGAGGGTGGGTGGGAATTGACAGTCAGCACATTTCCTTTGTTTTGGTGTTGCTGCAGTCTGCTTCATCATAGGCTTGGTAAAGGTGACGATTACTTCCAGGGCACAGGGTGACCTGTCCCAAATGGCCTAATCCAGTAGGGTAAGTAAAATAGAATCTCTACCTGCTCCACTGAGATTTTTGAGAATCAGAGTTAGACACACAACAATCTGGCTTTAATGGCCTTGGCAGGGAGGAGTGACAAATGTAGATACATTGAATAGAATGGGGAGACTGTGGTCTCTTTACCTTTTCTGCTTAATAATAGAAACCCACTGAGTTCTCCAGTTAGGGAGACAGTCACTGACCCAGGATTTCTCACTCAGTTTCCCAAACTGAGCAATAAAGAATTGATTATATAGGTGAATTGCAGTATGGGACCCAAATCCAGTTTTTGTCAGAAGATGTTTGAACATACTCTTCTCCCAAATACTTGGGACCAACCCAGTGCAGCCAAATGAAAAATTAATAAGTATGACCACTGCCAGAATGATTTTAGGGCCCAGAGAATGTAGAACCCTAACAGGACAAGGGTCCTCAGGAGATCCAGACTTAATGGAAGATAGTAGTGCCAGGGCTTGATGTTCTTGAAAAAGGAAAACAAAATGCAGAGTGTCTCCCCAACTGTCAGTGAGCACCACCCCCCACCAACCGGCTCCTGTTGGACACGATTGGAACCTATGCTATCATATATGTGTCAAAACATAACTATAACAAAAGAGGCCACTTTATCACACAAGACCTGCAATGGTAAAAATTTACTGGAGGCACAGACTGGGTTAGTAAGATCCCTGACAACATTAAACAGCTTAAAAGTGGAGGGAGCAGTGCCTTGGCTTTCATTTTCATAGTAATGGGTCTTAGATGTCTAAAGATGCCCTATATAGAGCCTTAGCTGAGATTTGTATTCCTCAAATGTCTATGAAAAGTACAAGCCACACCATTCTCTTTCAAACATTCACTCTTGTGATCTCTTTTCTTGAAGCAAGGGTATGAACTATGAATTTTGTAGGCTCACATTTGACATTATAGCTCACTTTTCAGGTAGCACAGAGCCATCAAACATACGGGTAAAGCAATCATCAAAACATACCCAGCAGTATGTCAGGATTGGAGGTGCCAGTTCTTGTTTGGCCACTCAGACTTAAAACACTCAGCGATATCAAAGAACTTAAGTCAAGAAGTCCAGACTAAGACCCAGCGTAGCTCCACTTTCTATCACCCTAATGTCATCCTGGAGATGGCAAATGTATTCATAAAGTAATCAGACGGTGGGAGCAGCAAAACAGCACAGATGTGTATTAAATAAGGCGAAGCAAAAATTAAATTGATACTGTTAGAAACTGGGTTGTTGGTTGACTGGGGTTTGAACCTTACTAAAACAGCAACCACAATTCTAGTCAGGGTAAGTGTCAGGCAAACCCTAAATTAACCTTTGCTGACCCTCTGGTAGCTTGGCACAGAGCAGTCAGGATTAACTTAGAGGCAGTGTGCAAAGTATTTGTGCAACACTTCAAACCGTAAAACAGTGAAAACACTACATATAAGGATACCACACCATTTTAGAAAAATAGTTCTGACTTTAATAAATAAAACAAGACCAAACCAACAAAAATCCATTAAGTGGAACTTGAGATATTGACTTTTAAAGGTGTTAAGTAAAAATAGTGCTAAGCAGTGTAAAACGCTAAAATGGGATATCTGGTCGTGCAAGGACAGGGACAAAGTCAGGATCTGAGATGTGGCGAGGCAGTGGTGCGAAATCCTGATGTGTCTACATTGAGCATCCTGTCGACGGGGCTTAGAATGGGAAAAAAGTGTCATGGATACATTGCGCAGTCAAGGGGATGCATCGGCTCTGATGAGCGGGGAAGCTTTGATGTGGAGTTTTGGCGGGGTCTGAAGGCTTCTGTCGACAGGGATTCAAAGACCTTGTACCAGGAAAAGCGCCGCGCAGTGGCGGTTCCGAAGGCGATGCATCGGATTCGATCCACGCTATTGCGGCGATGTGTCGGTTAGGATCCACGCAGTATCAGCAATGAGTCAGTTCCGATCCCTGAAACCGTTGTGAGCAGCGGTTTGGCAGGGAATGCATCGGTTCCCGTGGAGCAAACACCTTAGGTCCACCTTCAAGGGTCCAGAACAGGCCTGGCACCACTTGGCAGGGCAGACTCACAGATTGAAGAGTCCAGGTGAATAAACAAGTGGGTTTGAAGTCTTTTATGTCCCTGAGATTTCAGATCAGGAGGCCAGCCAGCTAGCCCTTGGAGTCACTCTGGGTTCAAATAATGCAAGTCCAGTCCTTCTCACTCAGGCAGGGGAACAAAAGGCAGTGGGGCAGCACAGCAAGGTGGGGGTGCAGTAAATCAGCAGTCCAGCAGAGTGGCAGTCCTTCAGCAGCACAGCAGTCCTTCTTCCTGGCAGAGTAGTCACAGGTCTAGAAATGTACTGAAGTGGTGGTGTCAGATGTCCAGAACTTATACCCAGTTTGACCTTTGAAGTGGGGGAGACTTCAAAGACAAGTCTTTGAAGTGCACAGAGTTCCTGCCTTTCCTGCCCTGACTCCAGACTCACAATAGAGGGTATGCAACCTTTTGTGTGACTATTTAGGTGTAAGTGAGGTTGGGTCGAGCTCCTCCCTCCCAACCTGCCAGGATGCCCATCATGTCACACCTCAGCACCCATTATGTGTGGCTGTTTAGGGGAATACACAAAGCCCAGCTGTCACCCTTCCCAGACATGTGATCAGAGAAAGGCAGCTGGCCCCAAATGGCTATAGTAACCATAAACAAAAAGAGGGAGTGAAGAGGTACGATAAGCTGTGGACTCAGCCTCCTATATATATTGCAAAAAAACACAGAAAATCCACCCTTCATACATAGAAAATACTGTCCTTCCAGGGATTGTTCTAAACCAAGTGTGAGAAATCGGTATGTTTTCCTAAGGGTGTATAGGAAAACAATATGTTTTGCTAAAATAACCCTCACCCACCAAAAGGTCCCTTGGTGGCATGCTTCATCATCGGGTTCTTCCCGCCTTGCTGCGGGACGGGGCGTGCTACAACCGACAGAGACGTCGGAGCACTTATTAGTGAGGAGATTCTATGTGTAGGTGTTACAGTGGAAGGGTCAGAATCTAATGTAGTGAGTTAAAAAATACCTGGCTGCGTGGAAACAAACTTTTAATACTCCCTGTAGCTGGTATTAGTAAAAAGGGGGAAGGAGGAATATATGCTATGATGAGCTGTTCCCTCCCTGGTCTACATGTTTCGAAGCCTTCCCCTAGGCTTCTTCTTCAGGACCAAAGCGGTTGATCCCTTCTATCACTCTAGAGAAAACCTATGTGGTCTGCCTGATCAATGTCAAGGTTTAATGTGCATATTATAAGCATGCGTCCATACAATACCTAATTTGGTACGTTCCTGAGAACAATCTGGAAGGGTAGAGTAAAAGGTAATTAATATTGCGATAAATACTCCCTAAAGAAACCACATCACCAAACTTGTGGAAGGTCAAATAGTGATATATTTTCACGTGTGCAAGACTACTCTTTGTCAGATTCACACGGGTGCCGTGCTGCCCTTAATATCATGACAGACAAGACTGTACAAGACGAATAACAAAAAATACACACTCTAGATAAGTTATTATCTCAGGGAAATCTATTCCATATATGATGCTCTTGTCATACTATCGATGTGATAAATATAAAACAAGGGACATCATGTGACTCCCGTATGTAAAACATTTAGTGAGTTACTGAGGAAAAAACATGATCAGGTAACATACATTGTTAGTGCCTAACTAAGGCCCCATGAGCTTAAACACGGAAGGGGAGGAGCGCTTGTAGTCAAACACTGTAGGAAGAAATTTGTTCGATATTGTAAGTCGGAGTTAAAAAAACCATACCTCATAATTTGGAAATGCTCGTTGCCCAGGGATCGGCTGTGCCATACTTACATCATCAAAGCTGCTCTCTCACCCAGGCAATGCCTACCCATGGCTCCGATGAACGAGGTTTGTTTGCGGATAGCCGGTTTAAGTATCCGGTGTCTTCCGCATTCAGCCCTCGTGTGCAACTGAACACTGGACCGCTGACTGCTCAAGATGGCTGCCCGTCGGTGGCAAGACTTGCTCCCAGTGCAAGCACTTCCGTGTGTAGTGCACATGCGCGCCAGGAAACTAGAACTTATCCTGCTCAATTTGTCCGCCTCGTTGTGGCGATACTACTTGATTGAGTCATTGAAGCTGGCGTGAGTTTGAGGTAGCGCTCAGAACGTTCTGGCGAAATAGGAGTGGGGGAATTAATTATTAAAGAAAAATAAAGAAAAATTGCCAATGAATGGAAAAATAAAACGGATAAAATAAATTTGGCTGAAGTTAGCCAGAGGTCAAGCCTACAGTTGTATGTTTATTAGAACCTCTTAATGTTCAGCAAAAAATAATGTTCAGCAAAAAATAACTAGAAGGTCAAATACCAGTATACCAAGGGATAGATAAAATATGTAAAAAGAGATTAGTCCTGTAGGTAAGGGCCCCTTCATGTTTAAAGAAAAAGTTGCAATGAGTACTCACTCATACCGATAGTGAGAAATGAAGGTTAAAAAATCACTTTGTTGTACTAGGTTCGTCTCAACGAAAGGTCGAAATGTCCAGTGTTTTTCAGATCCCTAAAAGAGGACATTGCTGCTGATGTTGGTGGGTCAAGTAACAATACACAGGGTTAGTTCACAGAGTATCTACTTAAGTTGCCCCCAGGGTATGTCATCGTTAAGGCCCTTATTACGTGTGCCCAGGCGAAATACCCAGCGCTGTTCTTTCTCAAACAGTATAGCTTCATTGCGTACTTGCTCAACGACTGTCCATTGTAGGTCCAGTATCGATTGATTTGTTTCCAGGTAGTGTGCTGACATTTTTGTTGTTGCTCTTTTGCATTTGACGTTACCTCTGTGTTCACCAATGTGTCTTTTGACAGGGCGTGTGGTCATCCCGATATAGTGTAGACTGCATGGGCAGGTGATCATGTAAATTAAGTTTTTGCTGTTACAGTTCGTGAAACGACGCTGTTCCCACTTAGTGTCATCATTAAATGTGATGTCTTTGCTCCTTGTGATTAGATGGCATACACTGCAGTGCCCGCAGGGATGATGGCCCATCAGGGGTGGGAGTAGAGTGTTTTGTGCCCCCTCTTCTGTTGTTTTTTGTGGCCTTGTGTGCACCACCATGTCTCTCAAACTCCTGCCTCTTCTGTGCGAAAACATTGGCTTAGGAAAACTCAGGTGCCCACAGTTGAGTGTGCGCCAATGTTTATTAAGTATTTTGTCAAAAAGAAAGGGAGTTACCCTAATTTTGAAAAAAGGGACAGGGTAGCAAAGTTAGACAACGAAAGGAGTCCCTATTAAACGAATCTTAGTTTAAGACAAAATACTCTGTGACCAGGACAGTGTCACTGTATGGATCATGTGCTATATCAACCCTCAAATGTTGAACAGAAACAACCAAACACAATTCTCAGGTTAGTAACAAATAACAAATTATGGATTAAAGGTATGCAAAGAAAGATCGCAAATGACAAAGTAATCACTATATAAGTGAACAGTTTATTCAATAATGCATGTTAAAATTACAATTTTAAACACAGTTAAAGTATCTTCTCATAGAGAAATATACAAAATATAAATATTAAATATAAAGTGCAAGTTGTTACTCCTTCAAGTTAAAGAAACACAGATGGATTGAAGAAAACTTAAGTAAAGAAGTCGACGCAGCGTTTCGGTGACAACTGATTTCTTCACCTTCTTCAGGACAAGTTTTTTTCAAACAATCTAATAGTCTTCAGCGAGACTTTATAGGCTAGTTTTTTCTAAGGATAAAAAGAAACATTTTCTTAAAGCTAGGAGGAACAACTCATCCAAGCCAGGTAAGGACCTTAAAATGGGTACAAAAGCTCTGCTGATTTTTCGACTGGAGCCACCATCAAGTTTTAAGTCAGGGCTATTTCTTAAGAATACAAGCCTCTGAACAAATTAAAACCAAACTACTTCCAGTTGTTCACCGAGTGAATCGGCTTTATTTTCAGGCGTATCGGCGTTTTCAACATTGACGATACTGGTAGTCTCAAATCGATAAAATAACAAACGGCCTCCCTGCTCCAGATCGAACAGCTTCCGGGTCACGATTTCCGGGTCATGGTAGTAGTTTGATTTTAATTTGTTCAGAGGCTTGTATTCTTAAGAAATAGCCCTGACTTGAAACTTGATGGTGGCTCCAGTCGAAAAATCAGCAAAGCTTTTGTACCCATTTTAAGGTCCTTACCTGGCTTGGATGAGTTGTTCCTCCTAGCTTTAAGAAAACGTTTCTTTTATCCTTAGAAAAACTAGCCTATAAAGTCTCGCTGAAGACTATTAGATTGTTTGAAAAAAACTTGTCCTGAAGAAGGTGAAGAAATCAGTTGTCACCGAAACGCTGCGTCGACTCTTTTACTTACGTTTTCTTCAATCCATCTGTGTTTATTTAACTTGAAGGAGAAACAACTTGCACTTTATATTTAATATTTATATTTTGTATATTTCTCTATGAGAAGATACTTTTAACTGTGTTTAAAATTGAAATTTTAACATGCATTATTGAATAAACTGTTCACTTATATAGTGATTACTTTTTCATTTGATACCTTTAATCCATAATTTGTTATTTGTTACTAACCTGAGAATTGTGTTTGGTTGTTTGTGTTCAACAATTGAGGGTTGATATGGCACATGATCCATACAGTGACACTGTCCTGGTCACAGAGTATTTTTGTCTTAAACTAAGATTCGTTTAATAGGGACTCCTTTCGTTGTCTAACTATTAATTATTTTGGTCACTTGGTTGGAGCCAGTGTTGAATGTTGTAATACATAATGGTCTCTCTTCCTCGGGTTTCAGCATTGTTACTTGATCCACCAATGTCAGCAGCAATGCCCTCCTTTAGGGGTCTGAAAAACACTGGATATTTCGACCTTTCATTGAGATGAACCTAATACAACAAAGTGATTTTTTAACCTACATTTCTCACCATCGCAACTTTTTCTTTAAACATGAAGGGGCCCTTACCTACAGGACTAATCTCTTTTTACATATTTTATCTATCCCTTGGTATACTGGTATTTGACCTTCTAGTTATTTTTTGCTGAACATTAAGGGGTTCTAATAAACATACATCTGTAGGCTTGACCTCTGACTAACTTCAGTCAAATTTATTTTTTCCGTTCTTTGGCAAATTTTCTTTATTTTTCTTTAATAATTAATTCCCCCACTCCTATTTCGCCAGAACGTTCTGAGCGCTACCCCAAACTCACGCCAGCTTCAATGACTCAATCAAGTAGTATCGCCACAACGAGGCAGACAAATTGAGCAGGATACGTTCTAGTTTCCTGGCACGCATGCGCACGACACACGGACGTGCTTGCACTGGGAGCAAGTCTTGCCACCGACGGGCGGCCATCTTGAGTAGTCATCGGTCCAGTGTTCAGTTGCACAAGAGGGCTGAATGCGGAAGACACCGGATACTTAAACCGGCTCTCCGCAAACAAACCTCGTTCATCGGAGTCACGGGTAGGCATTGTCTGGGTGAGAGAGCAGCTTTGATGATGTAAGCTGCTCTCTCACCCCAGGCAACGAGTGGGTGGGTGAGGGTTATTTTAACAAAATATATTGTTTTCCTATACACCCTTAGGAAAACATACCGATTTCTCACACTTGGTTTAGAACAATCCCTGGAAGGATAGTATTTTCTATGTATGAAGGGTGGACTTTCTGTGTTTTTTTTCCCAAATGGCTATAGTAAGGAAATTGCAACTTTCTAAAAGTGGCATTTTCAAACTTTAAAATTCTACTTCACCACAAGTTAGGATTTTAAATTAGGATTCCAGAGACACCAGACTTGGGGGTCTTATCTCTTCCCTATTGGAAATTACACTTATAAAATGTAGTAAGGGGATGTATGATGGAACCTTGCAAGCCATTACCACGCAGGGCTTTACAACGTGGTCATTATGACCGCAACACTAACACGCATGTCTTTACCACACATATGCCTTTACCACGCATGCCTTTACAACAAAATTTGCATTGTTAAGGCATGTATGGTAAAGGCATATGCGTAGTGAAAACTTACCAGGTTAGTATAACCCCAAATATATTATCTACTGGCGGTCGCCAGTAGATAGTTATAGTTACAACCTATTATCCATAGGAAATCCGCGACATTCTATTTGAAATAACTCTCTTGCCGGTTGACGTATCTTCGCAAAATTTTCAAACTTTGTGGCCCGCTCCGGTCCGCTCCTACCCTGAAAGTCTCGGGGGATTCGTCAAGCGGGGGCCGAGAAAAAGGGGGTCCCAAAACGCGTTTTCCCCATGCAATTTTCCATAGGAAACTTTAGACACGGCTACAGCCTGAACTGCTGAACGGAATTACACCAAATTTGGCAAAGAGGTAGTTCTTGGTTCAGAAAGAACCCTTTTTGTTAAATGGTGTAAATCCGTTCAGTAGTTGCTGAGAAAATCAAAAGAAAAAAGATAGGTATATCTAGGGCCGCGGATCCTCCCGAGCACGAGCTTTATGTTAATTGGCTGTCAACACTCCAAATCAGGAAGTGTTGGCAGCCATTTTGTCCCTCGGTAGAACCGAGGGACAGAAACAAGTGCGCAAAGCGCACAAAGGGGCAGGGTAGAAACACCCTGACCCCTAGGTCTGCTCAGGGGGTCCCACAAGGACCCCTGGGCAAAATTATTATTTATTTTTTTAAATCGGCAGGATGCGCTCAGGAGCGCGAACCCTGCCGGAAAAATCGAGCGCGGTCTCCGCGCTTCGATAGCACTGGCCCCCGGGTGGGCCAAGTCCCGGGGGCATGCTGGGGGGTTCATTTTATGTGTGGGGGCCTCTAAGGGCTCCCCAAGCCCCGGGGACCACCACCCCCCGGGGCTTTATGGATAATGGTGCGGGAGGGCTCTGAGCCTTCCCGCAGCCCCGGGACCACCACCTCCCGGGGCTTCTTTTTATATTTGAAAAACCTGTGTGGGGGGCTCCAGCCCCCACATGCCCGAGGACCACCACCTCCCGGGGCACTAAGAAAAATGAAAATGGGGGTCCGTTTTGGACCCCAAGCCCCGAGGACCACCACCTCCCGGGGCTTTGCTGATGTGGGGAGGGGGCCGCGCGGCCCCCTCCTGGAGCCTGTGGTGGCCCTGGGGACCGCCACCCCCAAGGGCCGGCTCCTGCAGTGTCCCGGGGTGCCTACCCCGGGACACTGCTGTTTGCAATGACAGGACGGAGCCTCGCGGCTCCCGTCCTGTTATTGCAAACTTGCTTGGATATTGGAAGAGAGGCAGGAAACCTGCCTCTCTTCCAATATCCAAGCCGATTGCTTTCCACATGGGGAGCAGCATGTTAGCTGCTCCCCATGTGTAAAAGCAATGCTGGCTCCCGTAGGACACGGGGAGCGGGCGGGACTGTGGGGGATTGGGGACCTCCCCACAGTCCCTAACGAGAGGCCAGGCCCCGGGGATGGGGTCCCCGGGGCCATAAGTGGCCCAGGAGGGGGCCACGCAGCCCCCTCTCCCAAAGTAACAAAAAGTAAAAAAAAAAAAAAAGTGCAAGGCCGGCCCGGGGGATGGGGTCCCCGGGGCCTTAAATGGCCTGAGGAGGGGGGCCACGCAGCCCCCCTCCAAATAAAAACAAAAGAGGCCATGCCCCGGGGGATGGGGTCCCCGGGGCCAATACAGGCCCAGGGAAGGGAAGCCACGCAGCGCCCTTCCCGTTTTTTTTAATTTTAATTTGAGTAGGGGGTAAGGCCCTGGGGGATGGGGTCCCCAGGGCCTAAAAATAGGAAAAAGGAAGGGGGCTACACGGCCCCCTTCAGGGGAAAAAAAACGAGCGGGCCCGCAGGCCCCGCCCCTTCCTTCACCACTCTGCAAACGCGCCCCTGGCGCGTTTGCAGAGGGGAATCGACCCCTTGAATACTGGGGGTCCCTGGGGCCAGCTAGCCCACCAGGAACCTCCAGTATGCGTCAGAGGCTGCCTTGCAGAGAGGTGTACAGAGGCCACGCCCCTTTTACACCTCTCTGCAACGCAGCTCTGTGGCGCTTTTGGAGGAACATGGTGGGCTAGTTGGACTCCAGGGACCCTCAGGATTCAAGGGGAGTTAATCCCCCGACTTAAAACGCGCCACGGGGCGCGTTTGCACAGTGGTGAAGGGAGGGGCGGGGCTTCAGGTGACATGTGTGCAAACAGGCCCCGTGGCGCGTTTTAAGATGGGGAATTAAATCCTCTTCAATCCTGAGGGTCCCTGGGGCCAACTAGCCCAACAGGTACGTCCAGAAAGCGCCACAGAGCTGCGTTGCAGAGAGGTGTAAAAGGGGTGTGGCCTCTGTACATGTCTCTGCAACGCAGCCCCTGGCGCATACTGGAGGTTCCTGGTGGGCTAGTTGGCCCGTAGGACCCTCATGATTCAAGGGGACTTAATCCCCCAACTTAAAACGCGCCTCGGGGCGCGTTTGCACAGATGTCACCTCAGGCCCCGCCCCTCCCTTCACCATTGTGCAAATATTCCTCTAAAATCAGCCGAAATACGAATTCCGATTTACTCACCTGTTATCAGGAGAGACCTCAGTGCTGCATCTTTCAGCCCAGTACTGATCCTCAAAAGTAATTTTAACCGTACTTACCGGTAACTTGAATTTCCTTCATAGGCTAACATTGACTGGTTTCACTTGGAAATTCTTCTAAGTGTGGAGTTTTGGAACTTTAAAATATTCCTCTAAAATCAGCCGAAATACGAATTCCGATTTACTCACCTGTTATCAGGAGAGACCTCAGTGCTGCATCTTTCAGCCCAGTACTGGTCCTGAAAAGTAATTTTAACCGTACTTACCAGTAACTTGAATTTCCTTCCATAGGCTAACATTGACTGGTTTCACTTGGAAATTCTTCTAAGTGTGGAGTTTTGGAACTTTAAAATATTCCTCTAAAATCAGCCGAAATACGAATTCCGATTTACTCACCTGTTATCAGGAGAGACCTCAGTGCTGCATCTTTCAGCCCAGTACTGATCCTCAAAAGTAATTTTAACCGTACTTACCAGTAACTTGAATTCCCTTCCATAGGATATCATTGCCTGCTTTTTGCTGAAAAAGTTTCTAAGTGTTGATTTTTGAAACATACAAATATTCCTCTAAAATCAGCCGAAATCCGAATTCCGATTTACTCACCTGTTATCAGGAGAGACCTCAGTGCTGCATCTTTCAGCCCAGTACTGATCCTCAAAAGTAATTTTAACCGTACTTACCGGTAACTTGAATTTCCTTCATAGGCTAACATTGACTAGTTTCACTTGGAAATTCTTCTAAGTGTTGATTTTTGAAACATACAAATATTCCTCTAAAATCAGCCGAAATCCGAATTCTGATTTACTCACCTGTTATCAGGAGAGACCTCAGTGCTGCATCTTTCAGCCCAGTACTGGTCCTGAAAAGTAATTTTAACCGTACTTACCGGTAACTTGAATTTCCTTCATAGGCTAACATTGACTGGTTTCACTTGGAAATTCTTCTAAGTGTGGAGTTTTGGAACTTTAAAATATTCCTCTAAAATCAGCCGAAATACGAATTCCGATTTACTCACCTGTTATCAGGAGAGACCTCAGTGCTGCATCTTTCAGCCCAGTACTGATCCTCAAAAGTAATTTTAACCGTACTTACCGGTAACTTGAATTTCCTTCATAGGCTAACATTGACTGGTTTCACTTGGAAATTCTTCTAAGTGTGGAGTTTTGGAACTTTAAAATATTCCTCTAAAATCAGCCGAAATACGAATTCCGATTTACTCACCTGTTATCAGGAGAGACCTCAGTGCTGCATCTTTCAGCCCAGTACTGGTCCTGAAAAGTAATTTTAACCGTACTTACCAGTAACTTGAATTTCCTTCCATAGGCTAACATTGACTGGTTTCACTTGGAAATTCTTCTAAGTGTGGAGTTTTGGAACTTTAAAATATTCCTCTAAAATCAGCCGAAATACGAATTCCGATTTACTCACCTGTTATCAGGAGAGACCTCAGTGCTGCATCTTTCAGCCCAGTACTGATCCTCAAAAGTAATTTTAACCGTACTTACCAGTAACTTGAATTCCCTTCCATAGGATATCATTGCCTGCTTTTTGCTGAAAAAGTTTGTGTTGATTTTTGAAACATACAAATATTCCTCTAAAATCAGCCGAAATCCGAATTCCGATTTACTCACCTATTATCAGGAGAGACCTCAGTGCTGCATCTTTCAGCCCAGTACTGATCCTCAAAAGTAATTTTAACCGTACTTACCGGTAACTTGAATTTCCTTCATAGGCTAACATTGACTAGTTTCACTTGGAAATTCTTCTAAGTGTTGATTTTTGAAACATACAAATATTCCTCTAAAATCAGCCGAAATCCGAATTCTGATTTACTCACCTGTTATCAGGAGAGACCTCAGTGCTGCATCTTTCAGCCCAGTACTGGTCCTGAAAAGGAATTTTAACCGTACTTACCGGTAACTTGAATTTCCTTCATAGGCTAACATTGACTGGTTTCACTTGGAAATTCTTCTAAGTGTGGAGTTTTGGAACTTTAAAATATTCCTCTAAAATCAGCCGAAATACGAATTCCGATTTACTCACCTGTTATCAGGAGAGACCTCAGTGCTGCATCTTTCAGCCCAGTACTGATCCTCAAAAGTAATTTTAACCGTACTTACCGGTAACTTGAATTTCCTTCATAGGCTAACATTGACTGGTTTCACTTGGAAATTCTTCTAAGTGTGGAGTTTTGGAACTTTAAAATATTCCTCTAAAATCAGCCGAAATACGAATTCCGATTTACTCACCTGTTATCAGGAGAGACCTCAGTGCTGCATCTTTCAGCCCAGTACTGATCCTCAAAAGTAATTTTAACCGTACTTACCAGTAACTTGAATTCCCTTCCATAGGATATCATTGCCTGCTTTTTGCTGAAAAAGTTTCTGTGTTGATTTTTGAAACATACAAATATTCCTCTAAAATCAGCCGAAATCCGAATTCCGATTTACTCACCTGTTATCAGGAGAGACCTCAGTGCTGCATCTTTCAGCCCAGTACTGATCCTCAAAAGTAATTTTAACCGTACTTACCGGTAACTTGAATTTCCTTCATAGGCTAACATTGACTAGTTTCACTTGGAAATTCTTCTAAGTGTTGATTTTTGAAACATACAAATATTCCTCTAAAATCAGCCGAAATCCGAATTCTGATTTACTCACCTGTTATCAGGAGAGACCTCAGTGCTGCATCTTTCAGCCCAGTACTGGTCCTGAAAAGTAATTTTAACCGTACTTACCGGTAACTTGAATTTCCTTCATAGGCTAACATTGACTGGTTTCACTTGGAAATTCTTCTAAGTGTGGAGTTTTGGAACTTTAAAATATTCCTCTAAAATCAGCCGAAATACGAATTCCGATTTACTCACCTGTTATCAGGAGAGACCTCAGTGCTGCATCTTTCAGCCCAGTACTGATCCTCAAAAGTAATTTTAACCGTACTTACCGGTAACTTGAATTTCCTTCATAGGCTAACATTGACTGGTTTCACTTGGAAATTCTTCTAAGTGTGGAGTTTTGGAACTTTAAAATAGTCCTCTAAAATCAGCCGAAATACGAATTCCGATTTACTCACCTGTTATCAGGAGAGACCTCAGTGCTGCATCTTTCAGCCCAGTACTGATCCTCAAAAGTAATTTTAACCGTACTTACCAGTAACTTGAATTTCCTTCCATAGGAATCCATTGTCTGGTTTTCAGCAGAAAAGTTTCAAAGTGTCGATTTTCACAAACTACAAATATTCCTAAAAAATCGCCTGTATGACTTAAACGCATTCTTTCAACTGTTTACAGGAGATGCACCAGTGCTGGATCCAGGATCCAACACTGAGTAAGAAAAAGTAACGATAACAGTTTTTAACTTCTAAGTGAATTTCCTTCCATAGGATAACATTGGTGATTCTATGAGAAAAAGTTTCTAAGTGTGAACTTTTAAAGTACAATAATATTCCTTAAAAATCACGACTGTAACCAAAACGCTTTTACTCAACTGTTTACAGGAGATGTCCCAGGACTGAATCTAGGATCCAGTAATGTGGTTAGAAAAGTAATCCATAAAGTAACTAATTGCATTTAACTAGAAATTCACATTGAGCTGAATGTTGCATTGTGTTTGAAAATGTGTTGCCCATTGCAACAACTGTAACTACTGTACTTAAAAGTCTATTGCCTATGTGCAAAGTAATTAAACTAAAGTAATTCATTCTGAGAAAGTATTTTTGTATTGTAATGTATAATGTAATTACAATGTAATTTAAAAATAAAATATGTAAAAAAAAATTGTTTCTAAAAATTTGGAAATCAGTATGAAAAAAATTTATATAACAATTAATACATTTAAAAATTGTCATTTACAAAACCTTTGAAATTCACTGAAAAAACTGTAGGTTTCAGACATGTTATAGTTACAAATTAGCATTTAAAAAACCTTTGAAATTCACTGAAAAAACCATAGGTTTTAGGGACAGTTATAGTTAGTTGGACATTGCACTCGTACAAAACCCGTGAAATTCCCCCATTATAGTTAGTCCAGCTAACTATAACTCGCGCCCCCGCAATGCACTGCTGATGACGTCACATATTACATCACTCATGACATGGTCAGTGACATCACTGATGACATCACTGATGACATCTCAAATGACATCACTGATGACATCATCCACGTAATAATCTGATGCACCTCCTCACACTCTAATATAACCTTTGATACACCCACTCTAAATTACAGACTGCCATTCGCAAAACCATAGACACTCCAACACCAATAACTACATACCCACTCACTGATTCTTAGGTCTACGCACACATCCACTCACTCACCCGTACAGTCACTCATACTTACGGTCACTCAGTACAGGACTATCATATGCACTCATACTCCTATATAGACACTCAAACACCGCCACTGATCCATAGAGGTACTCACACACCTAGTCAGTCATGCAAATAATTAAACACACTACCATTTACTCACCTATACAGTTATACACACACCAGCTCACTTACTCATACAAATAGTAGCACATTCTTACGCTCTTATACAATCACTGATACAAGCACACACTCATCCATACAGCCACTATCACAATCACTCACTCTCGCTTATAGCTATTTATATACTCCAACACACATATATACTGCCTTTCACATATGTAGTTACTCACACATGTACCACTGGGACATACATTCACTCACTAACACACTCTTACACACACTTACCCACCCATACAGTCTATCACAGTTGCACTCTTGAAACCATCCACCCAGTGAATCACCCACTCACACATCTATGCACAGAGTTGCACACACCCCTCCCACACAAACACTCAGGCACACATACAGATACTCAGACAAGCATTCAATAACTCATATAGACACTCATGTAGCTATTCACAAACACATGCAGCCACTTACACAACAACAGACAGACGGATACAGACATTCACCCAGTTTAGTCACTAACCCATGCATTCAGTAAGATACGTTAAATCACTCACTTATAGAGTCAGTCACGCACCTACTAAATCATCCATACAGACACTTACACACCCACTCATTCTTCAATACGTCTTTTCCTATAGATATTAAAAATATTTAAACTTTACAGAAACACACAGTCACTGGATGATGTCATCAGTGATGTCATCAGTGATGTCATTTGAGATGTCATCAGTGATGTCATCAGTGATGTCACTGACCATGTCATGAGTGATGTAATATGTGATGTCATCAGCAGTGCATTGCGGGCGCGAGTTATAGTTAGCTGGACTAACTATAACGGGGGAATTTCACGGGTTTTGTACGAGTGCAATGTCCAACTAACTATAACTGTCCCTAAAACCTATGGTTTTTTCAGTGAATTTCAAAGGTTTATTAAATGCTAATTTGTAACTATAACGTCCCTGAAACCTATGGTTTTTTCAGTGAATATATATATATATATATATACACACACACACACACACAAATGCAAACACCCTTACCACCCAAAAACCCATACCCACCCCAAACCCTAAAAATAGCCTTACTATCCAAAACCCATATCCACCCTAAACCCTAAAAATTCCCTTGCCACCCAAAAACCCACAGCCACCCTAAAAAAACCCTTCCTACTCAAAAACCCATATCCACCCTAAACCCTAAAAATTCCCTTGCCAGCCAAAAACCCATACCCACCCTAAACCCTAAAAATTCAGTTGCCACCCAGGAATCCATACCTATCCTAAACCCTAAAAATTCCATTGCCATCCAAAAACCCATACCCACCCTAAACCCTAGAAAATCCCTTGCCACCCAAAAACCCATACCCAACTTAAAACCTAAAAATACCCTTGCCACCCAAAAACCCATACCCACCCTAAACCCTGAAAATTCCCTGACCACCCAAAAACCCATCCCCACCCTAAACCCTAAAAAATCCCTTACCACTCAAAAACCCATATCCACCCTAAACCCTAAATATTCCCTTTGCCACCTAAAAACCCATACCCACCCTAAACCCTAAAAATTCCTTTGCCACCTAAAAACCCATACCCACCCTAAACCCTAAAAATTCCCTTGCCACCCAAAAACCCATACCCATCCAAAACCCTAAAAATTCCCTTGCCACCCAAAAACCCATACCCAACCTAAGCCCGAAAATTACACCTGCCAACCAAAATCCCATACCCAGCCCAAACCCTATAAAAAACACTTACCACCCAAAAACCCATACCTACCCTAAACCCTAAAAATTACCTTACCACCCAAAAAACCCATAGCCATCCTAAACCCTAAAAAACCACTTACCACTTAAAACCCCATATAACATATGCATATATATTAAAAAAACACTTAATACAAAAAAAATTACCACTACTTACCATTAAAACTTTTACAACAAATATGCATTTGCTATTCATGCCTTTACAACGAAATTTGTTGTAAAGGCATGCGTGGTACAGGCATATTTGTTGTAAAATCCTGCGCGGTGAAGACTTGTGTGGTAATGTTGCTTGCGTGGTTCAGCCTACATGGTAAAGGGATGTGGGGTTCTGACTGCGTGGTAAAGGCTGTTTCCCGTAATAAGTTAATCCCAATGTTATCCTATGGTAGAGATAGGCCTTTCTGTAGTGAATAAAGACTTTGAAAGCTGTTCCCTACCAGAGCATGTAAAACTAAAAGCACATGTCCTGCTTTTACATACATTGCACCCTGCTGTCTGGGTTGTCCAGGGCCTACCTCAGGGATGACTTATAAGTATAAAAAGGAAGATTTGGGCCTGGCAAGAGGATATTTTGCCAGGTCCACATGGCAGTGTAAATTGCACACAGGCTCTGCAATGGCAGGCCTGAGACATGGTTAAAGGGCTACCTTAAGTGGTTGGCACAATCAGTGCTGCAGGCCCACTAGTAGCATTTAATTCACAGGCCCTGGGTACAGGGGGTACCACTTTACTAGTGACTTATAAGTAAATTAAATATGCCAATTGGGGATGAACCAATATTACCATGTTTAGGGGAGAGGGCACAAGCTCTTTAGCACTGGTTAGGAAAGGTAAAGTGCAAAGAGTCTTAATAATAGCAACAAAGAGGTCAGAAAAATGGAGGGAGGCAGGCAAAAAGTTGGGGGAGAGACCACCCCAGGGCTATCAGGTCTAACAGGTATTAGGTTCTCTTTGATGAGTCAGGCCTTAACTTCCTGTTGGTGACCTTGGCTGAGAGCAAACTCAATAACCAATTAAACATCCTCTCTCCATTTAAAACCACAATATATAATCATTTTGGTGAAGCTCTTACAAGCAATCCATTAATTCCAAGGGTTTACTCAAAAAGGAAGACATGGCGAAGTTGGGTAGTACACTAGCACTATGGCAATAGAGCAGAAAGGAGATTGAACCAACTAACATATCAACGACTTCTCCAATCCAGAATTCATTACGTGTCCTGCAAAATCTATAAGTTGAATTTTTATGTAACTGCTGCATCTCCTCCCTCCAGTTTAAAAATAATGTTGGTGGAAACAAGTATTAGTATTTAAACAATAGAAATGAATTGATAAACGTATATAAATATTCCATTTTATTAATATTTAATAAATGAAAATATTAATTTTCTTGCTTGACTGTTGCTCTTAGATTGCCTATTCCTTATCCTATCAATCTAACTTAAAAATGTAAAGCAAATTTCCTGCTGTAATTTGTCTAAACCTATGAGTGCCTTTGTCTATATGTGTAAACAATAAATATTTAATTTCCATGAAATAAATGCAGCACATAGTTGTGACCAATGTTCCCTCTAATTTTTTTCCTCTGTGTGCGGCAGTGTAGGGTCTCTGTGCGCTGCATCCATTGCTATGTGCGCCAGGAACCAGACTGCGCGTGTGTGCAGCGCCAGATATCACTCCAAACCTTTGCTTGAAAAACCAATCACCCCGCAGCCCAGCTCTGTTAAGAAGAGAAATTGTATTCCTCTGTCTGATGTAACATTTCCTATACATTGATTTACTCACTATGATTCAGTGTCTCTGTGTAATATGTATGCAATGTAAAGTGATTAACACCTTTCACTGGTATGAGTGGCGCTAATAACAAAATTAATTTGAAAGAGAGAGGGGATATAGAGACTTGAGGGGCACTGTTAAAGGTTGGTAATGAGAGTATCCATGGCGGAGGTGGTCATTGGGGCGCCAACAAATATTGTCACACCAGGCGCCACCAGCACTAAAGCCTGCCCTGTTCAAATGGCACTAATAATTACAGTGAAATTATGAAAACGTCCCACATTGCAATTTGAAACCTTGGCAGCTATGTTGCTGCATTTCTTTTCTTAATAGGGCTGGGCTGCGGGGTGATTATGGTCATTTGTTAAGGTTTTCGTGTTAATTGCAGCTCATGATGGGTGCTGTGATTAACAGGAAAACTTTAACAAAGGCACAGGGATATCTTAAGAATTTTGAGGGCCCTGGGCCAAACTTATTCCTGGGGCCCCTGATCAGAACAGCTTTTGATTTATGATCCAATTTCAGCTTTTTTATGTCCTTTTTAGCCAGGTCACCGACACTGCAGAGGCACGCTGGTCCAAATTCTAATTGTGCTTCCATCTAATATTCAGGGATAGTAATACGTGTTTTCAAAATTGTAACATAGCAGCCAGAAGGAAAATGAGAGGATACTAGTGAGAAATAGGATTTAGTGGCGGAGAAAGGGGGAGAGAGGAACAAAGGAGGAAAAAAGTCATAGCGCAAAGATGAGAAATGGAGAAATTGGTAAGAGAGGGACGGAAAGAGAAAGGCAGCCAGAGGGTCTGGAGAACTGGGAGGGAGAACGGAGAATGGAAAACCGGTAAGAGAGAAAGCAAAGAACAGGCAGCGAGAGGGAAATGGAGACAAGAATGGGATGGGGAAAGTGGGTAAACGTGGAGCGGGACAGATATGAGGAAGAAGAAAAATAAGAGAAGGAGACGGCGAGAGCAGCTGGGGAGTGGAAGAAAAAAGGACAAAAGATATGTCAGAGAAGACAGCAAGTGTGATATGGCAAGGCTTCAGAAGTAGCATCTCTGCATATCGAGGTTGGGGTTCTAAAGGAGACTTTTTCGCCATCTTGTCATTTCTAAACGCTCGCTCTATGTAACCGTGCTCACTTGAACGAACTAAGAAGGGTGGAAGGCTGGTTATGCCTTGCCAAGATTTTGAATCTTGCCGAGATGCAGGTCTGAGCAGATGGCAGCTGCAAGTGTGTAAATGACTGATCCATCTGTCGGGAGCATTCTCTTTACTAACACTTGCTCATTTCCTACAACACTCTTCAAACCACTTCCTGCAGGGACGAGCTCGGGCTGCAGGTGCTATGAATGGACTAGTCTTGCACTGGCACGGAGTCTATCCAGAGTGACCCCCTGCATGGAAGACCCAACGCTTCCCGCAGCTTTTGGCTTCCACCGAGAAAGCTCCCTTGTTCGTGACATTTCCTCCTGGTAGTCTCCAAATCTCACATGTGGTGCCAGGTCTCATGTGCTAATTGGCAGATTAAGACTCTTTGTTAATCAGCACCTAAAGTGCCCTTCCTCACATTCTGATTGTGTGATGTTCCTAGCTAACAGTGGGTGACTTATGATGGACACTACGTTCAGGGCTTTAAGTGGGCCGGGTCTCACCGGTGCTGAGCACCGGCAGTTTTTTAAGGGGGTCTCGAAACGGGTCTCTATCGGGCTCTGTTTTGTGCCCTGGCACAGGCGGTCCTCTTTTTTCCAGACTGCAGTGACAGCAGGCACATCGATGTGCGCGTGCTCACACTTCTCACTAGTGGAGAAGTTATGGCATGACGTCATGCCAGGTGAGCGTTGTAGGGGAAGGGAAATCCTTCAAAGAGTCATTTTCTCTCTGGATTTCCCTTCTCTTTTGAAACTCAGGGGCAGCAACATCGTTGTGGTGTCACCAGGGCTTTAAGTGGAAGCTTTTTCAATATTATATACAAGCCATAGTTGCTGCTTATTTATCTTATGCAACTAACAACCACTGACAAAGCCAATAGTCCGACTTGTAGGTATGATGTTACTTGTTGTATCCTATCTGGATGCAATGACTGAAACGGCAAAATACAAGTCAGGCGGCACACTATGCTAAACACAGATTTTTTTAGCTTGGGTGTTTTTAAGCCACGCCCTTAATTACACTGGCCACGCCCCTTTATGATACCCCCAGTTTTTTCATCCCACTTAAAGCCCTGGATAAAGGGAAATGATGCTGACTTAGGCGTAACATAATATTGTGTCAGACTGGACATATATCTTCGTTTGGGGATTTAAGCAGTTGTAACCCGAGTGGATTGGAATGTGAGTGTAAGGAATAAAGGGCGCTTAGTATTCAGATATGAGTAAACCCTGTGTGCATAATCTCAAAGCACCAGACAAGTACAACTCAGAGCTGCCCTTATGAAGAGTGTTGCACTCTCAGCCGCAGGGTATCTGAGTTCAAGTTCCGTAGCTGTAATTGCCTTCTGCAGGAGTTACTTACTGGAAGGCCTCAGAGCAGGTAAACAGGCATGAGTCAGCAGTGGCACATTAGAGTTTATATGTGCCAGCCAGGGAAAGGCATAGGCCGTAGTTAGAGAGGGAGAGAGAGAGTAAGAGAGAGAGAATGAGAATGAACACCTTAGACAATGTTTTCTTCAGAAAAAAATTGTATCATAAATCTGGATACAATGACAGAAACAGGAAAATACAAGTCGAGTGGCACACTATGCCCAGCACAGAAAAGTTGAATAAGTCACACAATCACCCCCAAGCTGTGCTCTATCAAGAAGAGAAATTCAGCAAGTCTACAAACAGGGGTGTGCTTCACACGCCGTGTTTGTAGAGTTGCTGCATATCTTTTCTTAATAGAGCTGGGCAGCGGGGTGATTGTGTGACTTAGCTAAAGTTTTCAGGTTAATCGCAGCGCCCGTCAGGAGCTGCAATTAACATGAAAACTTTAACAAAGTCACACAATCACCCCGCAGCCCAGCTCTGTTAAGAAGAGAAATTCAGCAAGTCTACAAACAGGGCGTGTGCTTTACACGCTGTGTTTGTAGCCTTGCTGAATTTCTTTTGTTACTAAAGCGCTGCTGTGGGCAGATTGTGAGCTTTTGTTTAAAGTATTCATGTTAATCGCAGCTCGTGATGGGCGCTGCAATTAACATGAATATTTAAACAAAAGCACACAATATGCCCCGCAGTGTGCTCTAGGTACAAAAGAATAAAGCAAGTGCCCTCCATAATCCCACAGGCTGCCGCAAGACTTACCTGCCGCTCTCTCGTCTTCTTTTCAAATTAGTTTATTCCGCCCAGGAAATACCAGTTTTTCGCGCCGCTCGCTTTATATTAAAAGCAGCGGCGCAAATGCTCTTGCGGGATCATGTGCTGTGTGTGCGCGCTCCACACACGGCACTGCGCGCTCATGGCAACAGAGGTGCGCGGGCGCGCATGCGCGCAGCTTAATGGGAACAGTGGTTGTGACACAAATGTTCTTTTTACACGTGTGCCGCCTTATTAGCCTTAAAATGTGACTTTTCACTTAGTTAACACTGCAATTAGAACATGCTTTAAATTTTAAATAGCTTTTGACATAGTTCTGCTTGTAAAAACAACCAATTTTTAGACTTCATTTTCCTCTCTACTAAATACATGAAACCAATTATCCAACAATTCTCTGTGTGGTGTGACTTGAAAAATAACTATTCATTTTCATAGTTCATTCTAACTAGACCAGTGCAGTGATTTGAAAAAAGAGATCTTTACAAAACTCCAGGAGATACTAAGGGGCATATTATCAAGGACGGCGTAAAATTATCGCTGGTTTAGCGGCAGAAAACTGCCGCTAAAGCGGCGATAATGGGCTTGATAATATGCTCTGAGAATTCCAATAGAAGTCCATGTTCTGGTGTGAACATGGGCTTCTATTGAATTCTCCAGGGCATATTATCAAGCCCATTATCGCTGCTTTAGCTGCAGTTTTCTGCCGCTAAACCGGCGATAATTTTAACGCCGTCCTTGATAATATGCCCCTAAATAGGTTCTGTCATTTCCTGTTTGATGGTTTCTTTCTCTGATTAATAGTTGGGTCTGCATGTGTAAAAGTGGTTCTTGGCCTTTACCCTGATCGGAAACTCCGCTGATGCCTAGAAAACTGAGGGGCATATTATCAAGAACGGCGTTAAAAATTATCGCCGGTTTAGCGGCAGAAAACTGCAGCTAAAGCGGCGATAATGGGCTTGATAATATGCTCCTGAGAATTCCAATAGAAGTCCATGTTCTGGTGTGAACATGGGCTTCTATTGGAATTCTCCAGGGCATATTATCAAGCCCATTATCGCCGCTTTAGCGGCAGTTTTCTGCCGCTAAACCGGCGATAATTTTAACGCCGTTCTTGATAATATGCCCCCGAATCTTTCTGTGCTCTTGCAAGACTAAGGTGTAGTTCCTTTGCATGAATCTGCTTCCATTCCTGGCTCCATTCCAACTACATTTTCAACCAAGCACATCCTGACAACCTGCTAAAAAACAAGGACTTCATCTCATGTGAGTTCCATGTTTTTCTAAATGCCTGTCACGCCTACTGAGGCCTACAGCAACTCACGATCTTGTGGATGGATGAGACCTGCAGCCTGTCTAAAGTACATTCGAAATACTTATTTAATGACTGAATCTCTAATCACGGCACAAATAGCCTGCTTTTCATCTCAGATTGAGGATTATTAGAAAACGTATTAATACAATCTAATAAACTATTTTTTAAATTACATCATAAAATATTGACTAACACTGTAAAAACGTATTTGCACACTATGGGGCTTCTTTACAAGCCCCTTGCAACGCCATTGCGTCTGTTTTTTTGACGCAACGGCGGCGCTTCATTTGCTCCATATTTACATGGATGCAGATGCGTCACTTTTTTTTAGGTTGTTTCGGCTTTTACCTGCGCCGGAATTGGCTGCGCCAAGTTAGATTTTAATTTATGCAAGGGAGACATTCCATTGGAAACGCCTACCGTAAAACTGCAGCAGTGGTATTTACCACTTTCCCCCCCCCCACCCCCCGCTTCCAGCCTCCGCACTGTTAATGTGTCACAATCCCTACTCCTGCTAAACCCAGGCATAGGGATGAATTTAAGGAAGTTGGCATTCGATGCTTGTACAGGACCGGATCGGTTCTCACCTAGAGGCGATCCCTACCATAGTTGTCATAAGTAGTACATGGTGAGTTTAGAACCCCTGCTGTCATCATTATTACCAATTGTCCCTCGTGGACATTTACTTGAATAATACCCCTCCTGTCTTTAGGAATTTCCACCTGACTATATCAGACGTATTCCTACCTTAAGGGCTCAACTTTGAAGGCAACCAGTCCTTCTGCATGGTGAGTGATAATTCCTCCCTTGTCACCATGCTCACCTTTTCAATTATACATCCGTACACCTTGTAACCACCACTGTCACCCCCTTTATAGGTATTGAAACTATTTCATATTACTCACCCGGAATCAATGAATTAAGGGTGTGAACCATTGGTGAATTAGAAGACTTGTGCCACCAGTGACGTGATGCTTACAACAGGAGCTTAAGTGCCCTTAGGCAAGCTATGTTACTACATACAAATCCTCGAGTAGCCTTCACACAACACTCTAAACCTCACTAACACCATATCATACTTACAGTCCCCAGAATTATCCTTCCTGAAGAGACCCCCATATCCATAGTGGGGTTGAAATGTTGTCGTCAACCAATAAGGATAGTCTTGAGTGCACTAGAAAAGACTCTGGTCCTTGATCTGAAATATTGAATCAGAATCACAAAAGACATCCTTCTTACTCCAATAATCTGTTTTTTAATACAGTCACTTTGTGTTTTAATACATGCTGGTTATGGTCACATAAGTCACTTTTTTCTATTTTCTCAATATTTGCATAAGCATTATCAATATATGTTGTGTTATGTGAGTATGTGTTTATATTAAGGTTTTTGTATTTACAAATAAATGTTACTCACTTCAGCTGAAGTGAGTATTAACTAATACATCTTCTGGGCTATTTCTTTAAAAAGGATTAGGTAAATACTACATTGTTGAAATTAATTTAAACATCTAGATTGTATTACTCTTCTTTTCAGGCTCATGAGAGAGTCATTGCAAAAAATCATATATTTGCAACAGTGATAAACTTTTTCTTGAAATGAGCTCCTTAGAACAATTGTTTCTAGCTGACACACACAAGTGGGCACTATGCCCGCTTGTGTGCGTCACATTAGGACCAATATGTTTGAGCGCAAGGTGACTTTGTCACCTTGGTCCCCTATCAAAAGCGACGCATCGCCTCTGTATTGTGACGCATTGCTGGAGTTGCGTTGGTTTTCTCTCCAGCTCCAGCAATGCGCCAAAAAACCCTGCGCAATGGTACGCCGTATTGTAAATACGGTGCATCTGTGGTGGTGCCAGGGTTTTTGCCGCAGGCACAAGTAAACTGGTGCATCGCTGCTTTAACACATGCGTCAGTTTCTTGTAATTGAGGGCCTTTGCTTCCTGACATAATAGCAGCTGTTGTAAATAATTGATTTACTTCTAATTTAACAGCATCTTTTTCAGGGTTCGGCACTTAAGCAAATTTTGCACCTTTAATCAATCTTTCTTGGGCAGCACCCACAAAATCTGGAAATCGATTTCTCCTTTTATTCGCCCCATCCTTAATTTCTCTTCTGTTTACCCTCTATGCTAACATGGTGACAAACCACTTGAGATCCATCTTTCCATTTTTTCTGTCACTTGGGGTATTATAAATTGCACTAGTATGTTATACATGTATGGATTTTTGTCCTTCCTTGATTGTATCAACGGTGTTGTACCACTTATGGCACTACCACCCTCCATGTACTACCTACCCTCCATGTACCCAAGAGCTGAATACATTTTTATAGCTAGTTACCTTTTGCTTTTTTCTGTATTATTTTGACTTATTTATCCCTCTCTAATGTCATTGGTAATTTGTACCTCTGGTTATTGCTGCCTACTCATGCTTTTATTTAATTGTATACTTTTGCTTGTTCCTCTATATAAAGGCTTCTAATGGCCATGTTAGACTTGAACGCATTAAAAACAAAACAAATTAAATTAAATTAAAAGTTAAGTGTAATGGTCTCTGGAAGACTTTTTGTTTTAATGTTAGTTTATTAGTCAATTAAAACCATAAACAAAATCACACAGTTTAAAATTACATAAAAAAAATAGATAAAAAGGGGATTTGTCGTACAACTAGTACAAAATAAATACTAAATAAACAACAGAAGAGTGCGGCCTCTCTGGTGGGAACCCAATGATGAAGCATGTCACCAACTAGGTTGGTGAGTGAGGGTTCTTTTAACTTACAAGAGTGACTCTTTTTCGCCGTGTTTCTTTGGCCGCACTCTTCTGTTGTTTATTTAGTATTACCAGTAGTGGGACTAAGAGTGACTCCGTATACTTCTCCCTCTCTCTCTTGTTGATTAACTATACTATTTGTACAACTAGTACAGCCACCAATCATCGCGCTACATGCCCTTTGCTTTCTTCAACTTTCCTTCCTAGGAATTTTAGTCGGGATACCAAACACTAAGCTACGTTAGATAAAAGTGACTAAACAGGGGCTGATCGTTACCCTGATGTCTAAAAAAGCAAGCTTTCCACATAGATAATTAAAAAGTCCCTTAAGTAAATTAATGTATGTAATTAAGGTGCATATAAGCGGGACTGAGGCAAGTATGAATACGGTACCAGATGGACTATGAGACCCACTGTTAAAAAGTAACTATGCAAGAATTCACATCATTAAAAATACAGAATTAGATAAAGTAGTTGTCTGAGCCTAACGGGATAGGGAGCTGCAGGTTTCAATACCTAGCAACCCATCCTTCACAGTTTCTGTGCATGATATGTTAACATAAGAGGTTTCCGAGTTATTACATTTTAGAATTACATTCAGGGACCCCCTCCAGATTACACATCGCGTATCCTATTAGCTGATCATTTTCTTAAAACAGATCAATGACTGAGTCAGTCTAATGTTCAGCAGGTGTTGTTTGGGTCCATGGACTCCACCAGTGCATGCCTGCACGACCTAATTCCACGTCAAGGAACTCCCCCATTAATAGAAATCTTCGTTGAACCATCAGAGCAGGACAAACACAGACAATGTGAAGCAAAGATTCAGTCCCCTGATGGCATAGACGGCAGGACCGGTCTTCACTTATACCGGACATCCTCCATTTTGGCATGAGGTCTAGCGTGGTGGGTATTTCTCAGAAACGTAGGGCCAGAAATGACTGTTTGATCTTCCGGTGGTAAGGTGCGGCTAGCAGGGCTGATTCTCTTCGAGTAGAATATGATTTCAACACCAGCCACCCGTGGCGACGTTTTGACAGGGTTTCTTTGTCTGCCACCCAACTTTGCAGTTTAGTAGATTTATTTACTAGTTTCTTAAAGGTTTGCCCAGATATATTTGGAAGACTTGGCTTGGGAAAACTGTGCAGGTCTGTCATGTATGTTTTTTGCGACATGCCCAATGTTTTCTTCAAGTAAACTCAAAAATATGTGAATGCACTGGATGTGTTCTACGTTTTTGATGCACTGTTCTTCAGTGGAGCCAAGCACTGCTGACAGAGTGATCCCTAAACTCGGGGGAGGGTGGTTACAATCCTTTTTTTAGTAGATAAAAGCACTAGTGATGGTATAGCATGATTCTAGTTCAGGGCACAGACCTGTGGTAAACTGCTTACTGGCTTTCGATGTAATGGTCCATGTAATCCCCAAAAACTAGAGTCCCTTTCCTAACAATGTGTGTGTCATGGACCATTCGCATTACAGTATTTTTGCTCCATTGTACCATTTTTGTCTGGCATCTCTGGCCCATTTCCCTGCCCTTTAATGGCAATTTGTAAACTGTATGACAAAACATCTAACAAGTTTAGAGGTTTCTTGTATTGACAAAAGCAGAGCCCCATATGACAGCATTGGCCATAGGACCAATCTAATAGAACGCCTAGTGCCTAGAAGAAGATGGGAACCTCTGTTTTTCTCTGTGCATCATATTGTTAACACCTCTTTCTTACTTACTAGTGAATAAATGCCCCACTCTTCTTTTAATATACAGCAATTGCTGAACATGGCATGTATTGAGTTTTATTCACTGTTCCATGCTGGATCCGAGTTTCTATCCTGTACCGACTCCTTGAGTAATCCTTGCCTTTGCTGCTTTGCTTCCACAGGAGAGATCAGGGCCTGACTTGCCGTTGCGGGCACCGAGCGTTTCCCCGGTAGGCCACCAGGGAGGGGGCCGGTTTTAGGCCCTGGGGGGCCGTTTTTGTTACCGGCGGCCGGCAATATCGGCCCCCTGTAACAAAAACGGCCGAAATCGGCCGCATCAAACAGCACGACCGCACCCCCCTTCTCACCCCCAGGGGGGCTGGCCGAGCTGTTTGCCAGGGCCGGTTTCGTTTCCCAGTCCGGCCCTGGGAGAGATAGGAGCCTAAAGGAGGAAACCTGGTTATCAAATTAGAGTGTATTGGGGCCAGCATTGGTGTCCCTGTGACTACTTAGCTATGCAACAATACCCATTCAGGATACGCCGCAGAGAGCACACACTGTACCAGGGCCCTTAGAAAAGGCCTCTTCTCCCTACTTACATATTTTCCAATACTAAAATAAGATTTGGTCCATGATGTTTACCTAAATTTTTGAAACATATTTCAAATTATTTCAAAGCTTGATTCCTATTACTCTATACTGTCATCGAATCAAACAAAATCACTTAGACCCTCAGGGCCTCATTTATGAAAAGTGACGCATTGCTGCGTGAAAACAGCGATGCGTCACTTTTCATTGCGCCCTCCTTGCGACATGCTGGATGTGTCATATTTACAGTATGACGCATCATGTCGCAAGGAGTTACAGATACGTTAGTATTTCTGACGTATTTGTAGGCGCAAAAATGACGTATTGCTGAAGTGTGTCACAAAAGTTACGCAACTTCAGCAATGGGTCATTTCACATGGGCAAGTCCCATTTGAAATGTGCCTGCGTCAGTCTTACGCCTGCTGTGAGGCAGGCGTAAGATATTGACGCATTTGCGTCCTAGAAGTGGCGCCGTGAAATCTCATAGATTTCACTGCGTCACTTCTACGAGGCTTACTTGCGTCGGAACAACCACCCTGCATACATTGGGGCAGATTTACAGCTTCTTGCGCCACTTTTGCGTCACTTTTAACATGGGAAAAGTGACGCAAAAGTGGCGCAAGGGGCTTGTAAATCTGCCCCATTATACCTGGCGCAGGTATGATGTGGCACAAGGGTTTACAAAATGACGCATCTACCTAGATGCGTCACTTTGTAAATATGACGCAACATGGTGCATTATTTACGCCGCTGGTGCGTCACAAAAAGTGACGCACCGGAGGTGCAAAAATGACGCAAGGGCTCATAAATAAGCCCCTCAGCCTTTTAGGCTACACAGTGCAGCAGCAGCAACTACTTTACCTCTCCTTGGAAAAAAAAGATGACGCAGCAAACTGTTTTTAAGACTGGTTCACCGGGGCTTACTTCAAAACATAGAACTGGTACATTTTGTATTTTTACACTTCAGGCTTACAAACTCACTCACACAATCAGCTACACTTTCTCACACCCTCATCATCAATACATGTCTTCTTCTTGAGAAGGGTCTCAAATGTTAACAAATGAGACATAAGCAGGTTCCACTAGCTCAACATTTCACCACCCAGCACCTGCTTTCGGTTTACTGCAAGTTTATTTTTCTGCCTCTACTAGAGGTCGATATGAGCACAAACTACTGTGCACGGCGTTCCCATTCCCATACTTATCTCACTTATGGAAATATGCTTCTATAATTTTTTTAAAAGAGAACACATTCACAAAAAGTAGGGAAATGGCTACAGATTATTCGGGACCTCTTGTCCACAAAAGCTAGCCTATCAACCTTCAAGGCGCAGTGACTGGTCTCCATTATGGGCGCTAGGGCTATGCCACCGCTTGTTTTATAGCCCGTTTTTATTATACCAAGAGTGAATAATAATCTCTTATTCACTCTTGATGTGATTAAAAAAAAAATGACAACCTTCTTCGGGGATCGCCTGAAGCAGCTAATGAATCGATTAGATTAGAATGCTTTATTTCGGTCATAGACCATAAAAGTCACAAATCAGTAATTCAAAACATAAGCCTAACTATTATACAAGTATTAAAAAACAAGTCGTTAAAATATGCTTGTGAGCTCACATGAAAAACTACACAACAGATACCATGAGAGTCAATAAAATAATATGTTAAAATGTAAGTTAAAATGATCTTGTAAGATAAAGATATTCATATCTGAAGAATGACACATAAGATTCACATGCAATCTAAAATGAGTCACACTTCATGGAGGAAAAGGTAATAGATTCCCAGGCCAACATAGGCTAAACTACAAAAACATGTAAAGTAAATGCATCATTGGGGATTGATGGTGTCTGTCTGCTCAGCCTTCAGTTAGGCTTATCTGGTATCTAGCTACCCAATTCCGAGATGTCAACAAGTTGAGGTTGATCTTGGTCAGCAAGGACAGAGGGCAAGGAAATTTTAAACCGAATCGGCCCGATGCTCTTTAGAAACTTGGCGATTGAGAAGACAATAAAAGGAGTAGCATTAACCCTGCAGATTCTCAGAACAACCCTGTAATGATGGACTCCTAGTAAATGGCATAATGGGGCAATCCATTGCTTACGCTGCTTGTAATAATTGGAGCAAAAAAACAAGAGATGATCGTCAGTTTCGTCACACCATCTACTTGCTGAACAAAGTTTGCTACCCCCCAGGCCACCCTTCCATTTGGCTGTGAAGGAGGCTAAGGAGAGGGTGCCCAGCCTAAACCTTAAATAGAGGGCTTTGGTAAAGGGTGGATCGATATCATCCATATAAGCCTTGAGGGTGGAAGAGGGTTTGGACTCTAGAGAACAATCAGTAAGACACCCCAGATCTTAGTGTTAATCAACTTCATCTCCTCACGTTCCCAATGAAGGGGCGTCAACTTTTTGGCGGAAGATGATGTGCTGGCTACCCCCAATGCATCTATGTTGCTGTGGCCTCAAAGTTCTGCACTGTAGCTGCAGCTGGTACTGCTTTGGCTCTCCAGAGTTCTAGGAGTAGAGAGAAAGGATGGTAGGAGGGTTTACTTGCACATCTTAGGATAGTAGCCGACCTTTGGTTCAGAGTAAGTTTGCTTTTTTTAACTTGGCTAACCCATGAGTTGGAGCTAGATAACCGAATTTCAAGGTAATCGCAGTTGAGTACTCTTTCCAGCTCCGTCCCCTCTAATGTTAGTATCTCTCTAAACCCCCTCTGTGTGTATAGCCATGAACTTCGTTTTATTTATATTGATAGTCAGGTCAGAGTTGGAACAGAATGATTTAAACCTTAGGATGAGAGTATCCATACCCTTTGCTGTCAGTGATATCAACAGCGTGTCTTCTGCGAACAATAATGCTGGTATTATTGTACCCCAGAGCACTGGGGAATCATTGTCGCAGTCCATATGGTAGTGGAAATAGTAATTGATGTAAAAGAGAAACAGTGTTTGAGCAAGGACGCAGCCTTGCCTAATTCCCTTATCGACCCTGAAGCAATCAGTGATTCCTCCATTTAATCCACAGCGGTTCTGAGCACAATCATCACACTGAAGTCGATTTATGATGTAAAAAAAGGTCAGGGAGCCCTAGGTCTCTAAGGGTACACCAAAGTTTATTTCTGGGGACAATGTAAAATGCCGCTTTAAGGTCGACAAAAGCGATATATAAACTACCCCTATTTATATCATTCTTTTTCCACCTAATAAATTGGAACCTAAAAATCTGGTCAACTGTACTGGTTTTGGAAGAAAATCCAGCCTGGAACTGATATAGAATCTCTTTGTCGTCCATCCTGGTTCATAGGTGATCTAAAATTAACTTACAAAATATTTTCTGGCTAGAATCAAGAAGGCTAATAGGCAGATAGTTCACTGTGTCAGATGTAAGACCTTTCTTAAAAATGGGGATAATCTCTGCACCTTTCCAGGTGGCAGAAATTTCAGTACTCGCCATTATAGCTTTTGACTACACAATTAAGGTAAGGGGCCCAGATGGCTGGTGATGAAGTGAAAAGGTTTACCGGGATTCTGTCTAACCCTGGATCCTTGTCAGACTTCTGAGAGCAAATGGCAGAATATGTTTCTGCCACAGTAAAAAAAAACTACTGCTTTGTTTGAAACATGATTTTGGAGGGTCAGACTAGATGTTACAGATGGTACGGTTTCTAACTTAACTAAGTCCTGAGGATGTGAGCGAGAGAGAGAATCGTGGGTTCACTGTAGAGAGATTGAAAATGTTTAACCAAATCTTGTGGGAGTATGTTTGATTCTGGCCTTATTCTAGTGGTCTTGGCACCATGCAATATTGTATGCCAGAAGGGTGCCTGGTTCCCAGATCGCGCAGCGATCAAGATGTCATTCCAGATAGCTGTATCCCACGTAATTTTTGCATTCTTTAGGACGGATTTGTAAGATGCTCTGGCGGACTGGATGTCTTGAGAGGAGCCGCCTTTGTGAATGTTAATGAGATGCCTCTTCGCCACCCTACAATCCTTATTATACCACGTGGGATCTGTGGCCTATTAGGAGGAGGTTTGGTGAGAAAACGAGATTTCAGTTCCTCAAACCACTTGACGTGGACATCCATTATTTCATAAGGAACAGTCTCGGCTAGAGAGAGAGCAATATCGGGACAAAATCCTGGTATGATTGGACATGGACACTCTCGTTGTCTACCGCACACATACATCTAACCTTCCTCCAGTTGTTACTAATCATTATGTCTCCATGGGGCAGACGTTGAATCTGAGCTATACTATCTAGATTTCCCCAGAGAGTAAGGAGCAGGGGAAAATTATCACTCTCAAATCGGGGCAGAGATTCCATATAAAGTATATTTTCCCAGGAATAAAGATCTGCGAGAATGTAGTCAATATGACTTTAGTATGAGTTCCTTCTAAAAGTCTTTCTACATCTGACTTTGTTCTGCCGTTGCTGGGTCTCAAATGGCAACACACACAAAGGTCCAGCAACTGCAAGTCTACCTTTGGGAAGGTTGTTAAATAGGGACTTGAAAGTTGTGTTATACCCCAGTGTAGGTCTTTCTCACCTACGATTTCCCTTATTAGAGCTGAGGGTTCAAACCACACATTGAAATCCCCACAATTACAGCGGCCTCCTTCCCACCCTTAGCAATGGTGTCTCTTAGGAGGTGAAGAACTGAAGACTCAACAGTCTTCGATACACTTCTGTGATAGAAATTTAAAAGAAGTAATTTTACTTTGTTCCATGAGAGAACTTCAAGTCCAAGTAAATTGGAAGAGTCAATAGGTATCTGCTTTACGTGACAGCACAAGGAGATCTTGAGCCACACATCAAGGCCACCCGAGGGTCTACCAACATGGGACTTATGGACTGGGAAGTGAAAAGTTTTATAGCCATGCCTATGTGAAGGAGTGAATTCCCAAGTTTCCTGGAACATAAGAATATCACCCTACTCTATGAAGCCACCCCACCCCCAGTCGTCTTGGACAAGCTTACTCCAGAGCCCAGCAATGTCCCAAGAGACCAGTATAAGAGTATTAATAGAACTAGTCTTTGGGAAAACTTGAAATCCCTGGTAGAGAATAGAAGGCCCACTGAGAGGGAGACACAAAGAATTTTCAATGTTAGCTATCTGCACTTCCATGCTGGTAAGATGATTGTAATCAAAATGAATCAACAAAGGAAGATCTGGGATGGGGCTAGAGTTATTGGTGAACCCTTGAGGAGTGTAGGATTTGTTACTGAGCCAGGTAGATGTTGTTGGATTCTCTGAAATCTCCAGTCAATCGACTCGGGATAGTGATGAAGAGGTACAAGATTGCTCCACTATCTGTGAGGCGGGTACTCTGGATTTAAACTGGATTGGTGAATTAGAAGGAGAAAGGGATCATGCTTGCAGTGACTTTAGTCCGTTTATTATAAAGGGGTGAGAAAATAGCAATTTGATGTTGTAGGAAGGTAGAATCCTTCTAGCATGGTTATCCCCACATTTTGCTGGTGTTAGTATGCTTTTTTTGACTAGTCCGACTGGGATCCTGCTAATCAGGACCCCAGTCACTGTGCTTCCTCCCTAAATTTGACATGGTAAGTACTTCTGCACCTCCACAATTGGCTACTGGTGTACCCGTTTAAGTCCCTAATATATGGTACTGAGGCACGCAGGGCATAGTACACCATGGGTGTCCCATGGGCTGCAGCATGTATTATGCCACCCAAGAAAGACCACTCAAACTGAGACTACAGGCCTGCCATTGCAGCCTCTGTAAGTTTGTGCTAGCACCACTTACCACAGATATAGGTTTTCTTATATCTGAGGTCACTGCACTTAAAACCTATAAGTCACCCCAAGGCAGGCCTTTCAGTCCTGAAGGCAGGGTGCTGCGTTATAAGTGTGAGGGTGAGGTGCATGAACAGGACACCCCTACAAACCCTGGAGTCCATTCTCCAGGCTTTGTAAGTGCGGTCACCCATTTTGATACATATAGTGGCCGTCCGTCATTACGCGATGGCTAACTATATAGTGGCTGCGCCGAACCTGGGCATGTTTGGTATCAAACATGTTGGAATCGTACCCCAACACCATTACCGGTGTTGGAAGTATGATTTCATGCACTGGGGGGGCTCCTCTGGGAAGCCCCCAGTACCTCCTGTAACAGCCTTCCAGGGTCTACCATCAAGCTAGTGCTGCTGCCAACACCAGACACGATTCTGCTATCCTGTTGCTGAGCTGAGTTCGAGCAGGAGAAGGTAGAACAATTGCTTTCCTGTCAATGGAAGGAGTGACCACCTCCCAGACAGGACTTAGTTTACTGGGCTGGGGTGGGGATGCTTGCCAGCACCACCAGACTGCTTTGAAGGGCACCTTTGGTGCTCTCCTTGCATACTCCAGTTGGAACCAGTTATGGGAGCACTTGACTCCCGCTCTGGCGCGAAACTGGGCAAAGGACATGGGGGTGTCTTTCCCTCTGTCCAGCTCCTCCTCTGGGAGGGACCCCTAAGTCATCCTAGCCCTTTTCTTAGGGTATAAAAGGGCTCACCTTTGGATGGGTCCTCAGATTCGTCGTGGGACAAGACTCAAGCCTGAAACCACGTCATTCTGTGGCCATCTGGACACTTGGACTTCGCTGGACTTCGCTTGGAACCGAGACTGCATCAAGGAAGACGTCTGCTGCTCCTGGTCTTACTGTTCTGCAAGTCTTCTTCCATGTCTGTGCTTCTTCCAGGATCTTCAACAGACCTGTGGGCATCAAAAACACCCAAAGTAATCTTCCTTGGAGTGAAGGAGTCACTGCCCTGCATCTGCAGGCACCGCAACAAAGCTGACATATCTACTGCTCTTGACGTCCAACGGACTTTGAAAGGCTCAGCAACACAGTTGGTGGTTCTGCCACTCCTTTGATGCCTGACCTGTCCTCTCTGCAAAATTTTGAGGCCAGTATCCCTCGTCAGAACCGCTGGAATTGTACCCCTGTGCACCATGTTGACTTGCCATTGCCAAGGCTTGTTGGCTCTGCTCTCCAGAGATCTTCAGGCTACAAGAAGCTCCAGCTTCCAGCATCTCTTCCTGCCAAGATCAGTGTTCTCACCGCATCCTCTGCGCCGTGAGCCTTCTTCTTTGGTAAGCTGCTCGAGGTCCTCTTGCGACTCCTGTGCCTTTGGCCTATGGGTCCTCTCAAGGGTCTTCTCCTGCTTCAGTGGGCTCCCCTGCATGCTTGGGGACTGCTCTAACTCTCCTGCACTTGGTGAGTGCCTTGGACCTTGCTGGTCCCAACGTTGCTTTGAACAACTTATTCACTCCCCTACCCACAGGGCCGGCCATACCCTGGACGGCATCTTTGCCAACCATAGCAGTCTTAAGATCAAGGCAGTTCAGCCTCTCAGCTGGGCTGACCATTGGCTGGCGGAGTTCGATGTTACTTTTCCTTCCCCTACTAAGGCCATCTTAAGCTTACCCCCTAAAAATATATTATGTAGAAGAATGAATAAGGTCACGGCCATGGACTGGAAGACCGCCTTGACCTTAGCCCCGGACAGCAGCCCCACTGCTTACCCCTCCATGGCAGAGGGCTTCCGTAATTGGATTACCAACGCACTTGACATCGTTGCTCCAGTCAAGGCCTGTGCCATTAAAAGAGCCAAACCCTCGGCTCCGTGGTTCTCTGATGAACTCATGACTCTTAAACGGCTATGCCGCAGGTAAGAACGGAGATGGTGGGCTGACCCCTGCCACCGGGAAAAAGTGAAGCAGAGATCCTTGCTGTGGAACTATAAGCGCGCCATCTTCCAGGCTAAATCCCAGTATTTCACTGACAAGATTGAGTCAGCTGATAACTCCTCCAGCATGCTTTTTAAAGTCATCAAAGAAATTGCTGAACCTTCAGAGGCACCGCTCCTGAATCCTACCCAAGACTTCTGTGATGATATAGCCCTCCATTTCCAGGAGAAAGTCATGAGAATCTTTCATGAGCTCTCTCCTTCCGAGGAAACTGACCTTGCTGCAGAGTCATCTCTGGCATCCTCACCTCCTATGCCTGCTTTGGCATTCTTCCCTTCTATTACTATCCCTCGCATAGAGGAACTCTTACTTGGCCTCAAATCTGGTGCTCCCACGGTCCCTTGTAAGGTGTCCACACTTAAACTGGCTCCCGAACTTACAGCCGAGTTCCTGTGCAAAGTCTTTAACAACATTCTTTCATCTGGGCAATACCCGAACATCTGGAAGGAAGCCACTGTCTCACCTCTTCTTAAGAAACCCAATTCCAACCCATCAGAGTTGAAGAACTATAGGCCTATCTCCCTCCTCCCCGCCCCGCCAAAATGGTGGAAAAATTTATCAACATCGAGCTCATGAAATATATTGAAGCACAGGACATCTTGGACAGCTCTCAGAATGGTTTTCGGGCAGGTCATAGCACAGAATCCGCCTTGTAGCGGCTTCGGACTGTATTCGCATGCAGGTCGACCAGGGCGGATCAGCTGTGCTGATTCTGCTCGACCTCTCGGCGGCATTTGACACCATCTCCCCAGTTCGCATGCTTCAGCGACTGCGGGAAGCTGGAGCCACTGGGAGGGCCCTGCAGCTTCTTCACTCTTTTATGCATGGCAGAACCAATGTCGTCAGTTATGGCGGGTTCAAAGCCAAGGCTTTCAGCCTTCCGTGTGGGGCCCCCAGGGCTTCTCACTTAGCTCTACCCTTTTTAACCTTTATGTGACCCCCCTGGCTTCATTGGTGAGATCTTTTGGTTTTTAAGTCCTCTCCTATGCGGATGACACGCAAATCATAATCTTTATCTCCAATGATTTGCAGCTGGTTGCTCAAAAATTCTATCAATGTATGACCAGCATAATACGATGGATGAAGGACAATTCACTTAAAATCAACACGGATAAAACCGAAGTGTTGGTTTTCGGCCCTCAAACCTCGATCTGGTCTGCAGCCTGGTGGCCCGTAATCTGCGATCCCCTCCCTGTTCCAGTGACAATGGCCAAAAATCTGGGAGTCCTTTTTGACAAGGGCCTGTCTTTCGATGCCCAGGTGAATCGCACAGTTAGTACCTACTTCTATATTCTTAAAACTCTGAAGAAAGTGCTTCCGTACAGTCCCTCGGAGCTACATCGGCCCACCATCATTGCACTAGTTACCTCTCGGTTAGACTACTGCAATGCATTATACCTTAATGCCAGCATAGGCTCTCTTAATAAGCTTCAGGTGGTGCAGAACGCTGGGCAAGGCTCATTCTTAACATCCCTAAACACCAAGCCGTCAGGGAAGGAATCCGTGCCTTGCACTGGCTTCCGATCAGGAAGCGCATCACCTTTAAGGCCTTGAACTTGGTGTACAAAGCTATGCATGGCATAGGCTCATCACATCTTAAAACCTTGTTCCATTGGTACGCTCCAGGCAGAACTTTGAGATCCTCCACTCGGAAAAAACTTGTCTCTCCCAGATTTCGTAGGTGCAAATGGGGTGGCCACTCATTTTCTGTGGCGGCTGCTAAACTCTGGAATTCTTTGCCCACCTTTATCACCGCGGCGGATTAACTTGAGTCCTTTAAGATTCTTTTATAGACCTGGCTCTTTGCCTCCTAGCGGGTTGGTTCTAGTCTCTCTTTCGTCTCGCCCAGCGCCTTGATACCATTTGGTTTCAGTGCGCTTTATACATTTTCATCCTATCCTATCCTATCCTTGCTCCGACATCGTTTTCCATGTCTGTTGCTGCTGCCAAAGCTTGTTGGTGCTCCTGCCGGACACCGACCCCCTGGCTCTCGACTTCTGACATGGGACAGCTTGTGAATGGCTCCTGGTATTCCTCAGCATCGCTTGGTCCTCACAGCTGCAGCGACAAGGTCACCGTCATCACTCCTGCATCATCCGTCATCGGTGGGAATTGCTCTTCCGTGCCTGCTGGTCACCTCCGAGTGGCATAGACTCTGTCCTTTCTGCTTGCAGGTTCTTCTCTTCAAAAAGCCTCCGTGGGGTTCCTGGGTACTTACCTTGGGTGTTTCCTGGTGTCCTCAGCTCTACTGAGTCTCTTGGTCCAAGTCCCAACTTTGGTTGCAGTTTGCAATCCACTTTCTTAGTACATGGTTTGGTCTCCCCCTGGAGACCACTGTGCATTGTGCTTACTTACCTATTTGCAATTGAAGTATTGTGTGTATTTGTGTTTATATCTCTGGGTAGGAGATATACCAATGTGTTAGTGAGTGTTGTGTAATAAATAGACATATTTTTATAACTACACTGTGTGGTTCTTTTTCGTTTAATCTACACTACATGATTAGATCTGGTAAAACAAGCTGCTTAACACTCCTTCTGGACTAAGCCTGAATACTGCTCTCCACAGCTACCACTTAGAGAGCTTTCTATGGTTGTCTAAGACCACTAAAATCACCATGAGAGGTGTCTTGTTATGTTATGTTATGTTATATATATTTATAACGCGCACAGATACTCGGCAGAGTGTTCCGGCACGTACTTGAGAAAAAGAAACATAGGTCAGAGCATCGGCTAGAAGAGAAGGGTTTTTAACTTTTTCTTAAAGATCACCGGATCCTGGATGCCGCGCAGCTCCAGGGGCAATGCATTCCATGCCAAAGCAGCTTTCCACACAAAGGAGCTCCTGCCAAGCCTTTGGCGGTTGAACCTAGGGGTCTGCACCAGAAGTTGAGAGGAAGAACGCAACTGTCTTACTGGGTTGTAAAATGTGAATCTCTTCTGTAGGTAGATAGGTCCCAGGCCATAGAGAGCCCTATGTGCAATGGCCAAAGTTTTAAATTTTATTCGGGACTCCACTGGGAGCCAGTGCAAGGAGCGCAAATGAACGCGCACACTACACCTGCTAGACACACCCAGCAGTAGTCTGGCAGCAGAGTTTTGAACTACCTGCATTTTATTCAAGAGGTAGCCAGGGATGCCCACATAAAGTGCATTGGCATAGTCAAGGCGGGACAAAATCAAGGCGCGAACAACAGTTTCTTTAGCGGGTCTTGGGAGGAGAGGAAGAAACTTCCTCAAAGCTTTCAGAGTGCCAATCAATCAATCAATCAATCACGGCATTTATAGAGCGCGCTACTCACCCGGGAGGGTCTCAAGGCGCTGGGGGAGGGGGTAAGTTACTGCTCGAACAGCCAGGTCTTGAGCTGCTTCCTGAAGGAGAGATGGTCCTGGGTTCACCGAAGGTGAGTTGGGAGGGAGTTCCAGGTCTTGGCTGCCAGGTAGGAGAAGGATCTTCCTCCGGCGGTGGTTCTGCGGATGCGTGGTATGGTGGCGAGGGCGTGGCTGGTTGATCGTAGCTGGCGGGTGGGCGTGTAGAAGGTCATGCGGTTGTTGAGGTACTTTGGGCCCAGGTCGTGGAGGGCCTTGTGTGCGTGGGTGAGGAGTCTGAACGTGATTCTCTTGCTGACGGGGAGCCAGTGCAGGTCTTTCAGGTGTCCGGTGATGTGGCTGTGTCGGGGATGTCCAGGATGAGTCGTGCGGAGGCGTTCTGGATGCGCTGGAGTCTTTTTGAAGTTTGGCTGTGGTTCCGGCGTAGAGGGTGTTCCCATAGTCCAGTCGGCTGGTGACGAGTGCCTGGGTGACGGTCTTCCTGGTTTCAGTGGGGATCCATTTGAAGATCTTGCGGAGCATGCGCAGGGTGTTGAAGCACGAGGATGAGACGGCGTTGACTTGTCTGGTCATCGACAGGGAGGAGTCCAGGATGAAGCCCAGGTTGCGTGCGTGGTCCGTTGGCCTGGGCGTGGTGCCCAGGGCCGGGGGCCACCAGGAGTCGTCCCAGGCGGAGGGTGATGAGCCCAGGATGAGGACTTCCGTCTTGTCTGAGTTTAGTTTAAGGCGGCTGTTCCTCATCCAGTCGGCGACGTCTCTCATCCCGTCATGTAGGTTTGCTCTGGCGGTGGTGGGGTCGTTGGTGAGGGAGAGGATCAGCTGGGTGTCGTCGGCGTAGGAGATGATGTTGAGGTTGTGTTGGCGTGCGATGGCTGCGAGGGGCTCATGTAGACGTTGAAGAGCGTTGGACTGAGTGAAGATCCTTGTGGAACGCCGCAGATGACTTCAGTGGCCTCGGATCTGAACGGGGGAGGCGGACTCTCTGGGTTCTTCCGGCGAGGAACGAGATGATCCATTCCAGTGCTTTCTCTCGGATTCCGATGTTGCTGAGGCGCTTCACTAGGGTGCGGTGGCAGACGGTGTCGAACGCCGCGGAGAGGTCCAAGAGGATGAGGGCTGCTGTTTCCCCGTTGTCGGTTAGGGTTCTGATGTCGTCGGTGGCTGCGATGAGGGCGGTCTCGGTGCTGTGGTTGGCCCGAAACCCGGACTGCGAGGGGTCGAGGGATCCATTCGTCTCGAGGAAGGCGGCAAGCTGTCCGTTGACGGTCTTCCGATGACTTTGGCCGGAAACGGAAGGAGCGAGATGGGACGGTAGTTCTTGAGGTCGGTGGGGTCCGCCGTTGGTTTCTTCAGGAGGGCGGTAAGCTCGGCGTGCTTCCAGCTCTCCGGGAAGGTGGCAGTGTGGAAGGAGGAGTTGATGATGTCCCGGAGATGGGGTGCGATGGTGGCGTCGGCTTTGTTGAAGACGTGGTGTGGGCAGGGGTCGGTTGGTGATCCGGAGTGGATGGAGTTCATCGTGCGGGTGGTGTCTTCGGTGCTGATCGGGGTCCAGTTGCAGAGGGTGGTGGTGGCGGGCGTTGGTTCGGCGGTAGGGTGCGTGGTTTGTGCGTCGAAGCTGTTATGTATGTCGGTGATCTTGCGGTGGAAGAACGTGGCGAGTGAGTTGCAGAGGTCTTGCGAGGGGGTGATGTCGTTGAGCTCCGGCGCTGGGGTTGGAGAACTCTTTGACGATGCTGAAAAGTTCCTTGCTGTCGTGGGCGTTGTTGTCCAGTCGTTCTTTGAGTGCCGACTTCTTGGTGGCACGGATCAGCTGGTGGTGTTTGCGGGTGGCGTGCTTGAGGGCGGTCCTTTTGTCTGTGGTCTGGTCGAGTCGCCAGGTTCTCTCGAGAGTGCGGCAGTTCTTCTTGGATTCCTTGAGGTCGTTGGTGAACCAAGGGGTTTTCTTGCTTCCGGGTCTGCTGGGAGGGTTTTTAGTGGTGCGAGGTCGCCGGCGCAGGCGGTCAGCCACTTGGCGAGGTTGCTGGCTGCTTTGTTTGGGTCCGTTGTGTTGGTGGGTGTGTTCTGGCTGAGGGAGGCGGTGAGCTGCTCGGTGGTGATCTTGCTCCAGCTCCGGCGGGGAGCCTGTTGCGGGTGGTGGTGGGTCGCAGTCTTTCTGAAGCTGAAGTGGACGCAGCTGTGGTCGGTCCAGTGTAGTCCGGTGGCGTGGCTGAAGGAGATGTGCTTGCTGGAAGAGAAGACGGCCAAGCGTGTGGCCGGCGTAGTGGGTGGGCGTGTTCACCAGTTGCTTGAGTCCGAGGTTGGCGAGGTTGTCCAGCAGGGCGGTGGTGTTTCTGTCGTTGTTGTTCTCCAGGTGGAAGTTGAGGTCCCCTAGGAGGATGTAGTCGGCTGAGGGCATGGCGTGCGGGCTGATGAAGTCTGCGATGTCTTCGCTGAATAGTGTGCGTGGTCCCGGGGTCTGTAGATGAGGGTGCCTCGGAGGGTGGTCTTGGGGTCAGTGTGTATCTGGAAGTGTAGGTGTTCGGCGGCGGTGAAGGTCTCGCCGGAGTTAGTCGAGGTGCGGATGGTGTTCTTGTGTACGATGGCGATGCCTCCTCCCGTCTGGTTGACGCGGTCCCTCCGGGTGATCTTGTATCCGTCCGGGATGGCTATGGCGATGTCGGGCGCTGAGGAGGCGTTCATCCAGGTTTCCGGTGAGGAAGGCGATGTCCGGTGCTGTTGCGTCGAGCAGGTCCCAGAGTTCCACGGCGTGCCTGTGGACGGAGCGGGTGTTCAACAGGATGCATTTCAGGTTGCTGCTGCTGGTGCTCGACTTGGCGGAGGTGGTGCACGTCCGGGGGCAGGTGAATCGGCAGGTTTGGCAGGTGAAGGGTCCGTGGGTGCGTCTCGGTGAGGCTCGGTAGCAGGCAGGGTTCCGGCCAGCATTGAGTGCGGTGAGTGTGGCGGCGCCGTAGGTCCGTCGAGTAGTGTTGCATCGGTGGGATCCAGGGGTTCTGGCGCTGGGCGCGTCCAGGCACGGACGGGCGCAGACGGGCTTGCCTTAGGCTTGCCCTCGGCGCGCCAGCGGCGCGCCCGCTGCGCACGCTCTGCGCGGACGCGCAGCGGCCGCCATTTATGGGGAGGTGGGAGGGAGGAGCAGCTGGGAGGCGGGAGGCAGGGGCAGCGAATGGGCAGTCAGGGGGCGGGGCCGCAGGACGCAGCGGCGGGAATGGCGAGAGGCAGCGGGGGCACAGAAAGGAAATGGGGGAAAGCAGACAAAATCACGGGCACAACGTAAATGGGGCAGCGAGGGGCACAGAAGGAAAAAGGGATAAAACCAGACAAAATCACGGGCACAACGTAAATGGGGCAGCGAGGGGCACAGAAGGAAAAAGGGGATAAAGACAGACAAAATCACGGGCACAACGTAAATGGGGCAGCGAGGGGCACAGAAGGAAAAAGGGGATAAAAACAGACAAATTCACGGGCACAACGTAAATGGGGCAGCGAGGGGCACAGAAGGAAAAAGGGGATAAAAACAGACAAAATCACGGGTACAACGTAAATGGGGCAGCGAGGGGCACAGAAGGAAAAAGGGGATAAAAACAGACAAAATCACGGGTACAACGTAAATGGGGCAGCGTAGGGGCACAGAAGGAAAAAGGGGATAAAGACAGACAAAATCACGGGCACAACGTAAATGGGGCAGCGAGGGGCACAGAAGGAAAAAGGGGATAAAAACAGACAAAATCACGGGCACAACGTAAATGGGGCAGCGAGGGCCACAGAAGGAAAAAGGGGATAAAAACAGACAAAATCACGGGTACAACGTAAATGGGGCAGCGAGGGGCACAGAAGGAAAAAGGGGATAAAAACAGACAAAATCACGGGTACAACGTAAATGGGGCAGCGAGGGGCACAGAAGGAAAAAGGGGATAAAAACAGACAAAATCACGGGCACAACGTAAATGGGGCAGCGAGGGGCACAGAAGGAAAAAAAGGGGGAAGCAAGAAGTGCGGGCACCGGGGCCGCAGCTGAGGGGCGATCTTACCTGCAGAAGCAGCGGGCAGACAACACAGGCGGAGCTGTGTGGTGGGGGAGCGACCTACCTGGCAAGGTCAAGGGTCGCTCTCTCCCGCGCAGCGGCCGCCATTTATGGGGAGGTGGGAGGGAGGAGCAGCTGGGAGGCGGGAGGCAGGGGCAGCGAATGGGCAGTCAGGGGGCGGGGCCGCAGACGAGCGGCGGGAATGGCGAGAGGCAGCGGGGGCACAGAAAGGAAATGGGGGAAAGCAGACAAAATCACGGGCACAACGTAAATGGGGCAGCGAGGGGCACAGAAGGAAAAAGGGGATAAAACCAGACAAAATCACGGGCACAACGTAAATGGGGCAGCGAGGGGCACAGAAGGAAAAAGGGGATAAAGACAGACAAAATCACGGGCACAACGTAAATGGGGCAGCGAGGGGCACAGAAGGAAAAAGGGGATAAAAACAGACAAAATCACGGGCACAACGTAAATGGGGCAGCGAGGGGCACAGAAGGAAAAAGGGGATAAAACAGACAAAATCACGGGTACAACGTAAATGGGGCAGCGAGGGGCACAGAAGGAAAAAGGGGATAAAACAGACAAAATCACGGGTACAACGTAAATGGGGCAGCGAGGGGCACAGAAGGAAAAAGGGGATAAAGACAGACAAAATCACGGGCACAACGTAAATGGGGCAGCGAGGGGCACAGAAGGAAAAAGGGGATAAAAACAGACAAAATCACGGGCACAACGTAAATGGGGCAGCGAGGGGCACAGAAGGAAAAAGGGGATAAAACAGACAAAATCACGGGTACAACGTAAATGGGGCAGCGAGGGGCACAGAAGGAAAAAGGGGATAAAAACAGACAAAATCATGGGTACAACGTAAATGGGGCAGCGAGGGGCACAGAAGGAAAAAGGGGATAAAAACAGACAAAATCACGGGCACAACGTAAATGGGGCAGCGAGGGGCACAGAAGGAAAAAAAGGGGGGAAGCAAGAAGTGCGGGCACCGGGGCCGCAGCTGAGGGGCGATCTTACCTGCAGAAGCAGCGGGCAGACAACACAGGCGGAGCTGTGTGGTGGGGGAGCGACCTACCTACCTGCCAAAACAGGTCCCAGCCAGCTTCTTAACCTGGGTTGAAAAGGTCAGGTTCTCATTGAACCAGACCCCCAGATTTTTTGCAGCGTTTCCCATTGCACTAGGCAAGGGGTACCTGGGGGCCATAGCCTCTCTCTGAAATTGGCAGGAAATACGCCATACAAGAGAACCTCTGACTTCTCTTCATTACACTTCAGCTGCGCCTGAGCGAGCCAGTAAAAAACAGAGGACAGACAGTGTTGAGCAGAGAGGACTGAATCATCGTCCATTCAACAAGAAAACAGAAGCTGGGTGTCATCAGCGTAGGCCAACACCTTAGCCCCTAATGTCTCCGCTAAATAAACCAGCGGGGTGACATAGATGTTAAAAAGAAGGGGACTAAGGGATGACCCCTGCGGGACACCTGTGGCCACCCGCTGGGGCACAGAGGCACACGGTGGGAGCCAGACCTGCTGTGTGCGGCCTTCCAAAAAGGACCTAATCCAGCCCCAGACAGACCCGGATATGCCAATCTCCAAGAGGCGATCAAGAAGCAGGGAGTGAGGCACTGTATCGAATGCCGCCGAGAGATCTAACATAACCAGTGCGGCTCTCCCGCCGGCATCCAGACACTCACGAATCGCCTCTGACACCTCTAGCAATGCTGATTCCGTGCTATACGAGGCCCGGAAGCCAGATTGAGCCGGGTGTAATAAACCTGATGCCTCGACGAAATTGGTAAGTTGATTTGTAACCACCTTCTCACAGACCTTAGCCAAGCTTGGCAAAAGCGAGATTGGGCGGTAATTTCCAGGAATCAACGGGTCAAGGGACGGCTTCTTGAGGAGAGGGAGAATTTGTGCCTGCTTCCAGGACGCCGGGACAAGAGCCTCCCGCAAAGACATGTTAACAATTTGATTAACTTCGGGATTCATGATGTCCGCCGCAGCGGCCAGAAGTCTCGCAGCACAGGGATCAGTAGGAGAGCCCGACTTCAAGGCCTTAAGAATTTTAAGAGAGCAGGACAGATCTATAGGCTCAAAGGTTGACAGCGTATTAGCAGGGCCAGCTGCAAGCTGGCCAGACGGGGAAGCCGTAAGCACCGTGGAACAGGAGGAGAAAGTAGCTTGTATAATGCAAATTTTATCCCAAAAAAACTTAGCAAGAGTATTACACCAGGACTCCGAGGCTGGCGCAGCGCGAGCCTGAGCACTGGGAGACATAAAACTTTCCACAATAGAAAAAATTTCTTTTGAATTATTGTTGGCCTGGTCGATACGTGAAGTAAAGTATTTGCTTTTAGCGACCGCTATGGTGGCGTAATAGCTTTTTTGTTTGGATCTAGGTGAGTGTTTCGCCATAGGACAATAGCCACTGAAGCGCCATGCTCGCTCCAATCTTTTACATTCATGTTTCAGGGCTTTCAACTCTGGAGAAAACCAAGGTTTGGAGGGGGAATTTCTTGCCAGCTTGGGCCGGCACGGTGCAGATAGAGCGGACACCGAGTCAGAGATCCAGTCAGTAAACCTAGACACGTTCCCCTCCAAGTCTTGCTGAAAAGAAGGCCGAGATACAGCCAAAGTGCTGATGAACTGGAGAGGGTCAATTTTACTAAAAGTCAGAGGGCGATGGCAGCAGACCAGCCGAGCGGGCTGGGTGACTTACCAGGAAAAACAGATGAGGAAATGATCCGACCAAGAAACAGGCGCCGGCTTAACCACCTGGATAGGAAAATTGGAACAAATGGGGTCTAAGGTATGGCCCCCTTGATGGGTAGGGATGAGTAACCCATTGAGAAAGTTGAGCCGATTGAAGGGAGTCAAGGAAATCAGCAGAGTCTCCAGCCTCAGGTTGATCGAGGTGAAGATTCACATCTCCCAGAACCAAGTAATGGGAAAACGCAGTGCTCGCTCAGCCACCGCGTCCCCACAAGATTTAAGAAAGGCACCAGCCGGACCAGGGGGACGGTAGATGAGGGAGCCACCTAATGTGAAATGGGCCGAGAACTGCATGCTGAAATCCAAAGCCTCACACTCGCCCCAAAGGCTAGAGGTTTCGCTATGGAGAGCCCAGTTATCCCTGTGCAGAATGGCCAGGCCACCCCCTTTGCCAACTCGGCGATCCACACGATGAAACTTATAGCCAGCAGGTGTAACCAGCGCAACAATGGGGTTGGATGAAGAGTCCAGCCAAGTCTCAGTGACAAACAACAAGTCTAATGAATTGTCAGAGACCAGGTCGAACACGTCCACATAATGCTTCCTCAAAGATCTAGCATTGATAAGAGCAGCTCTAATACACAAGGCCTTCGAGGATTTAATAGGCAAATTGCTAGAGGAAAGCTCTAGCGTCGGAGTAAAACCACAGTCAGAGCAAACAAAGTTTGAATTAAAAAGCATAGAGCAGCCGCTATGTGAAGGGCATGCGGGAGGCCAAAGTGTTTTTAGGAACTCACCCGATAGCTGGAGGACGTTACTAGCAGAAGGCCCAACGCGGGCAGCATAACTGGCCCTGGCTGTTGACTTGGCGCTGACGTGCGCAGACGGGCTTGCCTTAGGCGCGCCTTTGGCGCGCCATCGGCGCGTCCGAGTAGAGGCCATTAAGTAAGGTTGAATGAGGACGGCGTGCAGCGTGCAGCGACTAGAGAGCTGACTGCGAATGGCGCGAGGCACGGCAAAAGTGGCAGCTACAACTAAGCTGGCCTCGATAAAGTGCAAAGTGCAAGAAAAAAAGGAGTATAACACACTCCGACCGTTTAAAAAATAGCAACAATTCCCAGAGTCACTTTACACAATACAATGATCCCCCAAATAATTCCACAAATAACAGTACATATGAAAGCAGCAGAGTTTAAAAAATGGAATATTTAAAATAGCAAAGAAGTAAAATAAGCCTTCTTCATCTATGCCTTAGGTTCTTTTCCAAGCGCTGCACACCCAAGCACAGCCCGTTAAATAGGGTTGAATGAGGATGGCGTGCAGCGTGCAGCGACTAGAGCGCTGACCGCGAATGGCGCGAGGCACGGCAAAAATGGCAGCTACAACTAAGCTGGCCTCGATAAAGTGCAAAGTGCAAGAAAAAAGGAGTATAACACACTCCGACCGTTTAAAAAATAGCAGCAATTCCCAGAGTCACTTTACACAATACAATGATCCCCCAAATAATTCCCCAAATAACAGTACATATGAAAGCAGCAGAGTTTAAAAAATGGAATATTTAAAATAGCAAAGAAGTAAAATAAGCCTTCTTCATCTAAGCCTTCTTCATCTATGCCTTAGGTTCTTGATTAGTGCAAGGTGCTTCACTTAAATAATTGTGCACCATATACTAAGCCAGCCTCCTGCAGATGTAATTGGAATTACTGTCGAAAGATGGCAAACGGGTGGCCTAATGATGTCAGAGTGAATGACACTGTAGCACTTCTTAACAACCCTAATTCAATGGATCACTTTGTTAGTTAGAGAAGCCTCATCTTCCTTAGCGTATGGTTGAAGTTTAGGGACACCTGTGATGTAAATTGAACTAATATGCGAAAAAGTGTCATACTTGGTGGAGGTCAATGGACAATTATACAAGTAAGGCACAGGTGGAAGATCAGGTTTCAGAATTGTGGCTGGAATAGTAGTATGTTGATTGCAGAAATTAACTGTATCAGGCAATAAACTTCTCATTCTACACTCTTTAGCATATCTTGGGTGGATTAGTTGATAATCCTTGCTGGCCCTAGCGAACTTTTGACACATTACTGCAGGTGAAAAAGATGTTGGTTGCCAGTTAAGGGCCCTGGGGCAGGATGGAATAACCAAGGGGGCCTCGCTATATGATCTGGTGTGAGACAGGGTGGGTGGGGGATCGGGATGGGAAGATACCCGTCTGTAAAAGCATTCACACCCCTCTTTAGGGCCTACTGGCAGAGACCCATAGTGCTGTAGTTTTTTCAATGATTGGACCTTCCCCCTTAAGTCTGCTATTTCCACCTTTAAAGAGTTTATGACTTCCCAAATGTCTTTAATCTGTGCACTGGCCTCCTCCATAACTACTGGCAGGGGGGTAGGGATGAGGGGCAAACCTGGACTATTAGTAGCCTGGTCACTAGAGGCCAGGGGGAAAAACTGTTAGAACATACTATTGTAGGTACTAAGAGGATAGGAGGACATCGTGTGGCGCAGCGGCCATAGCGGCTGACTCCGGAGCGTGGGGCTAACGGTTCGATCCCCAGCACCGGAGACAGATGAGCTCAGTACCGCGTGACACTGGGCAATAGATCACTTAATCTCCTCGATGGCCCCCAGCGCCTTGAGACCCTTAGGGGTGATTAGTTTGCGCTTTACAAATACCGGGTTATTTATGGTTGCGGGTTAGCATCAATATGGCTCGCCTGCTCCTTTTCTTTAGGGCAACTGTTAAAGGGTGACAGAGCTATGGAATTACCGGCCATTTTGTTAAAAAAAGGAGCTACTTGTAATTCTTTAGGTTTGGCATCAGATTTGTTCGAAGGGTCAGGGTTCAAAATATGCTTCACTTCCTCAATGAGGGTATCTATTTCTTGTAATGTGCAACTGCATAGAGGGCGATCTGGTGATTTTTTATCGGTAGGTTTGCCTGAAAGCTGCTCCGAACACTTCCTTTTTCCCATTATGGCAGTGTGAGTTCAAGAACCCCACTAGCAGGAAAAGGGAGTGGATTGAAAATGAGAGCCCTGGCTGTGGAGACAAGGAAAACCCAGTTGAGAAAATGAAAACAAAAACAGCAATATAACAAGATTAGTATAAACACCACACCTGTTGGTTACAAAACTAGCAGCAGTCTAGACAACAAAAAGCACTAGAATAGAAGTGAAAAAGCTGCTTTGCCGACAACATAGAGTTCTAGGCTAGTCTTAAAATGAAGGGGGGACTCCCAAATTAGTAGAACCTGGGAAGAAAAGAGAGGCAAGGGGCACCCCAAAATGTCAAATGGCATTCACCGGACACCGCTAAGGGAGCGACTCAAGCCTTGAAGCACACCGTCAAGCGGGCCAGGAGCAGGCAGTCAGCAGGATTTCCAATGCCATGAACACAAGGAACAAGACAAACTCCTCACACGCAGGCACTTGTTCAGGCAGATGAAGACAGCTTGTGGACAGTCAACTGCGCCCAGCTCCTACCAGAGATTGATTAACACCAGGGAGCTATATGCCCGAGTCAACGAGTGGACGAGAAGGCAGAAGGAGCTGAGTAGCACGGGTGGGGCAATAGAGGGGCTCACCCACGGGCAATAATTATCTGGTCACAGAGCTAAGGGCGGTGCCCTGCCCCAGCTCTTTCTGGCGCTGACGGGTGTAGGACAGGGAACTACTGAAGCCCTCAATTAGGGAATACTGTCTCTTGCAAACCAAGCAGTGGGTGGCAGCACCCTATCTGAGCCTGGTACCAGGTACCGGGTACTTGGGAACACACACTGTTGACCCGGTTTAGAATAGGCTCTATTAGGTGGCTATTAGGCTTACCGCAAGGACAGTTTGCTCCCTCCGATATTTGCACATGTCTGTATGATGAGGTGTCTCCCCAGACCCTGCTGCATCTTACCTTCTTTTGCAAATGTTACCTTTCTCTCACCAAACGCAATTTATTGCCTGTGCTACGCAAATCCAAATTTAGCAAGTGTAGAGTGGCATTGATTCATTTGTAGCAATTAGATTGCTTTGACGTATGCTTAGCCGTAGGCTCCTTTTAAAAATGTGCATTATAATTGTGTAACTCAATGATGTCTAAATAATGTGGTCGCATAGTCTTTTTATGATCAATAACTGTTTTTAACATGTTTTAAATCTTTTTTTAATCCTTATAGTATAATTTTATTCATGTGTTCTGATGTGTCTTTTATGATTTGCTTTTATGTGATTGAATAAAGATTAAAGAAAGAAAGAGTGATGCTAGGTGAGTAAGAGTAATTGATTAAGTGAGTAATTGATTAAGTGAGAATGAGTGGTGCTGGCTGTGAATGAGTAGGCCTGAGTGAGAATGAGAGAGACTGACAGACTGAATGAGTCAGTGAGACTGAGTGAGACAGAAGGAGACCAAGTGAGTCAGAGTGAGTCAGAATGAGAGCAAGTGAGTCAGAGTGAGTCAGAATGAGACCAAGTGAGACTGAGTAAGGCAAGGAGAAATTGAGTGAGTCAGAATAAATGGGAATGAGTGGGACTAGGTAAGACTGAGTGAGTAAGAGTGAGAATGAGGGAATCAGAATGAGTGAGAATCAGTGAGACTGATTGAATCAAAGTGAGTCAGAGTGAGACTGAGTGAGTCAAAGTGAGAAAGACTGAGCAAGGCTAGGTAAGTCCGAGTGTGAGTGAGTGTGAATGAGTGGAACTGAGAGCGAATGAGTGAGAATAAGTGGGACTGAGTGGGAATGAGTGAGACTGGGTGAGTAAAAGTGATTGATTGAGTGAGAATGGGTGATGCCGACTAAGCTTGAGTGAGAATGATTGAAAATGAGAGAGACTGGCTGAGACGGAGTAAGATTGAGGGAGTCAGTAAGACTAAGTGGGACTTAGCCATAGGGAAACTAGGGGACTCAGATTGAGTCAGAATAGGATTGAGTGAGTCAGGGCGGGATTGATTGAGACCGAATGAATAGCAATGAGTGAGAATAAGTGAGAAATAGTGAGCCTGAGTAAATCAGAGTGGAGAATGACAGAATCAGAATGAGTGAGAATGAGTGGGACTGAATGTGACTGAGTGAACCTGAATGAGACTGAATGATTTAGAGTGAGCGAGTCAGAGTGAAACTGAGTCAGAGTGAGGATCAGTGAATCAGAATGGGTGAGAATGATTGGGACTGGATGAAAGTGAGAATGCATGAGACTGGTGGGTCAGAGTGAGGATGGGTGAGACCGTGTGAGTCAGTGAGACTGAGTAAGATTGAATGAGTCAAAGTGAGTCAAAGTGCAACTGTGAATGAGAGTAGGGGAATGTGAGTGAATGACACTAAGAGAGAATATGTGAGCTAGTAAGATTAGGTGCAAGCAGGTGTGAGAAAACCTACTGAACCTTCTGAGAAGAAGTTAGATTTGGTCACTGAAATTTGAGCCAGTGTTTACCCTCTTCCACTTTTAAAGTTCACCAGCTGCCACTGCTTCATGGAGCATCAATATATATGTTAAGCTCCTATTCATGCATTTCATTGTTCTAATTCACCAAGAAATCAACTTTATGTTGCGAAATTTGAGGCAAGGTTTATGCATTCTCTGTAATGCAGGCTATTTACATAAAGGTATGAATAAGAGAGATGTTATGATGGGGTGGTCACAGCTAAAACATGTGTCTAACAAAAGGCACTTGGTTCTGTGGACATCTAGGGATGTTTACAGCTTCCATCTGAGAAAGTCATAGGAGCTGAGATGTGATACATTTACTGCTCTGTACATCAAAATCCATAAGATACATCGATTATCTCTGGGGCATTAGAAAAAGGAGGAAAATTTGCATAAGATCAAAACTCCCCTCTTATTCCATACCCGAGTCAGGTAGCAGACTCCGCGTGATGCAGTGGTACCTTGTGTTGGATTAGGAATGCTCAAAATGTAATCAAGTCATCTATTTTATCCAGTGCTTAATTTAACAAAAAGTAATCAAAAAAGTGCATGTGTCTAAAGTTTTTCTTAGGAGCCCTCTGCTGTCACAGCCAAATGCAGAGGTTACTAAATACCAACACTGTCCTGTCTCATCTTGATTCTACCTCATTCCTTTTTCTTTCACCACTCTACACAGTTTGACTCCTTTTCTCAGTCTTGCTGGTTTTGTTTCAACTCTGTTTCTCCCTCTGTCACTGTTTTCCTGTCTTTTACTTTATCCTTCTTTTCCCCTCTCTGCTCTCTTGATTTGGGTGAAAGTCTGATGATGAAAAATAAGACTCAGTACCCAAAAAACGAGTGCCAGTGCCCATTGGCTGTAACTATGGCTACAAGATAAGCAATCATGTTATCCATAGGACAATTAGAGCGGTTGTATGACACAACCACACATTCATTTTCCACGCATTCCTTAACAACGCTGGCAGAACAACAAATGCTTCTGAATCACGCATTCCATTTACAACGCAAGTCAATGCAACAACTTGCCTTAGGAGGGTGCTGCACTTTGGAATATTATAATTTACTATTGAAACTCCAGTCACCGTAACAGTAGGGCAAGTGTTGGACTTTAAAGTCCAACACCGCTTGACTTAACGCATGTCGTTGGAACGACTTGCGTTGTAAATGTAATGCGTTTTTTCAGACGCATTCGTTGTTCCGCCTGCGTTGCAAAGTCAACGCCGGCAGTCGTTGTATTTGCCATTTCCCAATTAGAGCACATGCAGCAGCAATGCAAGCTTCCCTTTCACACTGCTTGCACCGCACAAACAGCAGCAGTGAGAGTGTCACTCATTTAGAGAAAAGGTGCATCTTGGGCAGGCGCAGTGCATGCTTCCATCGCACAGAGAAAGGGCACAGCACATGCAGTTGCAGTGAAAACATCCCTCTTTCACAGACTGTGTGCCTGATGAAGCAGGAGCTGTATGTGCTTACAAACAGAACAAGACAGGCAATAGTGAATAGATCTCTCATTCACAGACCAGGTGCCTCATGGGAAGAAATGCAGGTTTTCCCAGATACAAAGCAGGCCCACAGGCACCCGCAGGGTAAGCATCACTTACAGACGTAAGAGAGGAAAACTGCAAGCTTCCCTCACAGAGAGAACAAGTACAGCACAAACAACAGCAGTATGCCTTCCTCTTCGGTTTTAAAATGTTCAGCTCAAAGTAAGTTCGCTTTGGTTAAAACAAAACCATTAAAACATATTCATTGAATATTTCATATTATAGTTTTCATTTGAAAACATGTATAGTTGACTAACACATTAAAAAGGAAATTTCAGCAGAGGCAACACACAAAGCCCCATAGAAGAATGCACCTGAACAACTTTTATGAAAGATAATGTCATATAGTGGATGTGATTTAGTACTGATATTTACCAAACATATGGACAAATCTGGGGGGATATGTACAATGAAGTGGCGGAGCGTGTCGTTTGCCTCCAGTGCTTAATGACACGCTCCGCCACTTCGGAAACGCAAGGCTGCACCATATTTACAAGAATGTGGTGCAGCCTTGCGTTTCCCCCTGCGATGGCGCTAAGTTTAACAACTTAGCACCAACGCAGGCACCCTTGCACCAGAGTGCAAGGGTGTCTGTGTGCAGGGGAGGATTGGTTATGTGTAGGAAGGTGTTCCTTCCTGTACATAAACAATCCTAAAATGCCAATGAGTAACTTTCATGTGTGCTGCTTCATGCAGCACACATGAAAGTTACAAAATGGCATTTTTTAAAAAGGTTTGTTTATGTACAGGAAGGGACACCTCCATGTAAGTAAACAAACCATGGCATTTTGCTTTTTACATGTGTGCTGCACAAGGCAGCACACATGGAAAAAGCAAAAACGAGCTGAAATAATGCATTTCTCCTTGTTTCGCCAACTTAAGAACAGGATTTTCCTGGTCTTAATTTTGGCGCTGCCTCCTATGTACGCCACCCTTGTACATAGGGGGCAGCATCAAATACAATGGGTGTTACGGTGGAACGCCCACCGCAACACCCACTGCACGCCCTTTTCACGCTAACCATAGAGTGAAAGGGTGTCTTATGTACAAGGCAGCGTTAAGCCACGTTAAGTGGCTTAACGCTGCCTTGTACATAAGGCAAGGCCCCTATCGCCACGGGAACGTCACAAAAAGTGACATTCCCTTGGCGATAGGGGCTTGTACATATGCCCCCTGGTTTCTTAAAAATGCTACTCTATCAAAGTGTAGTGCAATATAGCAATAATGTGATAAGCTGCCCTACGAAACAACATTTTCCACAAGTCAAGCTGTGATGTCTGTTAATTAGACGTTCTCCTTCTTCTTCCATATGATATGGCATTCCCGCTTAAAGTCATGTGATCAGTAGGGCCACCTCTGTGCTTCTCAGCAAAACCCAGAAATGTCCTCATCTTTGAGAAAAATAGACACCAGAGCAATAAAACGATGCAAACAGGCTGGTTTTGGAATGCCTATGCAAATACCCGTCAAGCACACGTTCACCCAAAATACAGTTTTTGGTACATCAGTCAACTTACTGCACATCTGTGTTTCAAAGGTTCTGTTGGACAACAAATCACTGGACTGAAATCACATATTCGGTGTATAGTGCAGACAACGAGTTAAATCGCAAGATGGCTTTTCATGACAATGCTCGCCAATATTGAACAAAGCAGTACAGACATTAATCGAAATTAAGACAATTCAGATGATCGTAGAAATGAGACACTTCATAAAAGGGGCGTATTTATTAATGGTGCAGCGGGTGCAGTGGCTATGGGACCCAATGGTCTGAGGAGTCTACTTCGCCACAGCTATAGCTGTTTTTTTTACTGCCAAGCCCGGGTATGGGGGCTTTCCTTGCTAGAATTAGGTTAAATGGCACAATTGCTGTGCCACTGGTTCAGATTTTCATAAATGGGATAGTGCACTGAAGAAATGTTGATGAGGAGCAATATTTTTTTTTAATCTTCGAGAAGAGGTAGCCTCCCATTCTCACTCTTCAATCAATCGATCAATCAGGGGTTTATAAAGCGCAGCTACTCACCCGCTTGGGTCTTAAGGCGCTAAGGGTGGGGGAGGGGCGACTCTGTAGCATGCTGGGGTCATCCGAAGAGCCAGGTCTTGAGATCTTTCCTGAACTGGAGCGGTGTGGGGGCTCACATGGATTGCGTACCATCTCTTGCTGAGAGACACACAGAGCCAGAAATGGCCTCTTATTAACACCCACTCTGACAGAGATGCCCTTTCCTGACTCGCCTTTGATGACGAATTAAGGGCCAGATATACTGATATCTGGTCGCAAAATACTGTTTGTAAACTGCAATCATTATTTTTGGGACCAGTAAAGATTTTTAAGAACCAATGTAAGTACCAATAGGTTGGTTCTTAAAATTCTGATTCATAGTGGGTCAGAATCTGGAATACCTCAAGCATATTAATGAGGTAGTCGCAAATTGTGGCTCACTATGATTGGAGGCCATCACAGGGATGGTGTTCCGCTGGGGTCAGTAGACCACCATGTCTGTAATTGCTTTTTTTTAATGAAAAAAAGAATTTTTTTAATGCAGCCTGTTTTTCTTAAAGAAACCGTAACTATTTAAATAGAAAACTTTAATTTTTTTGATTAAGACCACCACTTTCTTCTTGCCTTTTTTTTACATTCACAAAGGGGAAGAGGGCCCACCTCCTTTTAGTTGTGTGTAAAATATCAATGTTTTTCGACTAGATTTCTGTTGCAAAACAGTGATACATTACATATCAATTCAGTATTTGGAAGGGATGCCTACAAAACGCCCCTTGCAGGTACCCCGCTGCAGATACCGAATGAGTATCCATTTGGAATCCCATTTTAGGAGTCAGAAAACCTTTTACAACTCCTAAAAGGGGACTAGTAAATAAGAAAAAACCTTTTAACTGTCACAAATGCCAAAGTGATACGTTTCCAACCATTAAAATGCTTAGTACATCTGGCACTAAAGGCCTTACTTAAGGTCTGCGTGAGTGTGGAAGGCCATAAGCATGTGGTGATCCTGCCTCGCTAAACCCATGGTTCCGCAGCTCTATTTAGAGACGTGGAAACTGCTGGGTTACAAGAGGCAACCCCTGACCCAGCGGTTAGTCCACTGGACTGCTGGGTCACAGTGTTACGGAGTGGTCATCACTGATTTTCCCTGTGAGTGTCCGCTATGTGAGGCATTATGGAAGCAGGCAGGGAAAATGTTAACTGGTCCTCCATTGTAGCCAATTTGTAGCACCCTCTCTGCATACTTCGCAGCTCTGAAGTGCTCCGCCTTAGTGATGGTTCTCTTCACAGCAGAAAAAATCCCCGCTAGATAAGTGTAGATCTCCCAAAATCCACCAACCATCCTCTGCCAGAGTGGAGGAGTTCATGATCTCTGCACCTCAGGCGGGATGGGAGGACAATTGCCAAAGCCTTAGTAGGCCCCAGACTTTTATGGTCTTGGGAGTGGGCTCTGAAGCAGGGGAGCAACCAGCATTGAAAGGTTGGGGATTGGCAGCATTGTAAGCTTTCTGGATAGGGTTTATCGAGTAAATATGAGGTTAATAAGCATGAATACAGTTTCTTGTAAATGACACTTTGCCAAATGAATCTCCTCTATAAACTCCCAGGGCCTCATTTATAAGAAGTGTCGCATCGCTGCGTGAAAGCGGCGATGCAACACTTCTTAGTGCGCCCTCCTTGCAACACCATAGATACGTCATATTTACTGTATGACGCATCATGTCACAAGGAATGACACATACGTCAGTATTACTGATGTATCTGTTGGCGCAAAAATGGGGCATTGCTGGAGTTGTGTCGGAAGCGTGACGCAACTCCAGCAATGTTCCTTTCACATGGGGCAAGCCCCATGTGAAATGGCCTGCGTCACCCTTGTGCCTGCCATGAGGCAGGTGTAAGGTTTTGACGCATTGGCCTCCTAGAAATGGCGAAGTGAAATCTTACAGATTTCACTGCACCACTCCTTTGACCCTTTCTTGCGGGGGAACGCCCACCCTGCATACATTATACCTGACGCAGGTGCGTCAGGTATAATCTGCCTAGATGCGTCACTTCGTAAATATGGCGCATTATTTACGCTGCCACTGCATTACTAAAAGTGATACAACGGCGGGGCAAAAGTGTCGCAGGCCTTCATAAATAAGGCCCCCAGGGTTTTGGTAAACAAAGGAAGTGTACCACAAAGAAAATGTGTGTTTGCCCAGGATTACAAAATGCAATGAAGTAAAGCAAGCTATGCTTGGATCCTAGTGCTGGTGCTGAAGTGTGTAACTTAGCCACTAAATGTCATCTTCTATGAAGCAAACACCTCACTGAATCACTAATGCCAACCCAGACACCTTAACATAGAATTTGCCGGTTAGAAACCTTTTGAGAATTCCCAGAATGATAGGAACATTAAATCTGCTTTTTTCACATGTTGGTAACTCTATTTTGATAGTACATTTGATAGTACATTCCGGAAAAATATTGCAATTCTAGAACGACAAATTTGCAATACTTGGTCCAAAAACAGGTTATAAAAAGGTAGGAAAAGTGGTAATGATAGGAGCTGCATGGCACAAAGTAGGCCGTGATTATAGCTACAAGTGCATTTGGCACATTCGGTGAACGGGGATAAAAAAATCATAAACTTTTCCTACTTCCTGGATTCATTTAAACGTCTTTTGTGTTATCTATCTATCTATCTTACCTCACTTTCTGTCTCTCTCTTGCTTTCTGCCTGTCGCTCTCTCTCAAAATCTTTACAAACCCTTTCGTTCACACCCACATTTTACCTATCACTCATGGTACCTGTTCTTGCACTTTTCTTCTCTTTATGTTCCCACCTTTTCCCTGATTTTCTCATATAGGTTTCTCTTTTCATCATAATCTATAAAACACCTCCATCAATCCACATGCGCATTCCACACGAGTACAGCACTCTCTGTCAATAAGAATCAATACAAGAGCATCTCCCTTTGCTCTCCGCATCTGAACACAGAGCAGGGCCTAAGCAGACGCTGTCATTTCACAAGTGAGCCCCAGAAATGAGTTCCTAAATGCCACGGTGGCCGCCGGCCCTGGTGTTGCGTGGCGACGGACAGCTTGGAGGGATTGACTGCCTGACCCGTCTCCTCAGCTGCACAGGACGACAGTCTGGGAAGGCTCCGATACAAATATCTTATTGCTCAGAGGATTTCATTCTGTCAAGGGGGATCACGGAACATTCATTGCTACAAGTCTTCAGGAGCTCTGCGTCACAAGCAATTTAGGAGTACATATTCTCTCACCATGTATTTGTAGTGCGCCTGACCAACAGCTAGATCCCGCCCTTCGCGTCGCAGTAGGAATTCACCTATGGACGTGACTTTTAAAGAGATAGTCACAAGGGAGATTGTCCGTTTAACTCTATCAGAGACGTTTTAATCATGGGCAAAGTGGGCAGTTTCCCAGGAAAGCAAAAACAAAGAGATGATGGACGGAGTGCTGAAACTTTTCAAACACTCACCCCCAGTCACAGATCTGGGTTGAATCCATCATTGTTCTTTAGCTCACTTCACCACCTCAGTTCAGACCCAGCTATATGCAAATCAGTCTTGACCCTGTGCCTCATGGGAACAGTCCAGCCCGAACTGCCAAGCCAGGTCTTCCCTGAACCGGGAACAAGCATCCAGGGACGGTTTTGGGGTAACACCCCTCTTCAGCCAGGCTAGCTTGTATCCAGTGGTAAAGTGAGCAAGGGACCCATGTCTGGGCATACCCTGCCAACTTAGGGCGAACAAAGCAAACACAAAGAGATGATGGACGGAGTGCTGAAACTTTTCAAACACTCACCCCCAGTCACAGATCTGGGTTGAATCCATCATCGTTCTTTAGCTCACTTCGCCACCTCAGTTCAGACCAGCTATATGCAAATCAGTCTTGACCCTGTGTTTGCTCAGTTTCCCAGGAAAGCCACCTTCCAAGGGGCCCCTGTGACAATATTCGTAGGCAATGTAGGACTTGAATTCGCAAAAAATATGTAATAAAATTCAAAGTTGTTCCAAACAGGGGGACCCCCAAAATACTTCTTGCCTGGGCTACTAAAATCCTTTGTTGGCCGCTGCATTAAATTGTTAAGGGGCAACCTCCGCCTGGTTTATGACTAGGGTGACCAACTGACATGGAGGGAAATTCTGGACAGGACTGTAAAACATTCAGGAGAAAGGGTCAAAATTAAGGACAAAAACTCAAACAAAAGGTCACTTTTACACACACACATCAAAGGAGAGGCCATACCACACTATTCCATCAATGCATGTGATTACTATTTTCTACATAGCACAATATATTCACTATGATCTTTATGTGATTGCCTCTAGGGACGCTACATTCATGTTGCACATTATGTCCTTGTTCAATAGTAAATAAAGACCTTGAGCACGGTGTCAAGTACATCACCTCTATCCAGATTTACCCAAACGTTCTTGGAGAGAAGCAACAGCAAAATTGCAAATTTTGATTATGTTTCTAAACATTTTAAAACCTATGGCCATTAGTTTCGGAAACATTAAGTTAATTGACCATCTGCTAGTTTAGACAAGTTGAACAAAAACATCTGCCCCACCTCAACCTCTAGTCAACGTTAAACCTAAAAAAAAAATTATGAGGCAGAGCAGATGGTGTGGGTGACAGTCTCACACCTAATGTCAGGATGTGAGGTACCCACAACTTGTCTGTAGTCTCATAGCACTAGAGTGGGCTTCCGGGATTCTACATTTAGCTCCGAACTGGGAGCCCAGAATACCAGACAAATAGAACTAAAGAGAAAGATGAAATCGAGATTAGATGGGAGATCCACAGCAATTGATTTAAAGGATTCTTGCTAAGAACTGGAGGCATAAGGAAGAGAAGAACAACGTGGGACAATTCCTAAATTCAGACAAGAGGGACCCACCATGGGTATCGAAAAGTATTGTGTACCTGGGGATTTGGCTCAGCAGAGAGAAGAGAAACAGAAGCAGCACTGTTAAGTGGTTGAACAAGCAGTATCCACCCATCCTGGCAAACTCTGCTGGTGCAATGAGCTGCTGATTGTGCTTGTGAAGGGTGAGCAGGGGTCAGACCCCTTGGAAGGTTGTGATGGGCAATAGCCCACTCTGTTCATGTCCTAAAATGGTTCTGCAGTCGAGTCAAGGCTTAACCAGAGAGCTGGCTCATCCTTAAGTGCCAAAGTACATGCAGAATCTTCAAAATATTTGGGATGTAAATTACACAAGCAAAATACAAGAACATGATAAATATTTTATATTGTAAGAATTGTTTCTTTAATGTATGGTAGTGTTTCCCCCTTTGTATACTATTAGACCCCAGATTGAATGTGGTTCCTAAGTCTGATTTGGGGACCAGGGAGCCACCAGGTAGCTCTAACCACTCTAAGGCTACCTCTGACTGCTGGTGGATGAACCCTTCAGGACTTAGAATGCTATTAGTTAGCTGGAAAGCTCCTTTGGTGGCTTACTGGCTGTCTGGCCGCCTCCTGCATAAAAGAGGGTTTATCCGTAAAGACTTTAAGGAGGGCTATTGCACTACTCATTGTTTCATACTGACCATTGTACCTAATGCCACCCGGGGTTATCCCTCAAAGCTTTCTCTTGCCTTACTAGAACCCGTAAACTCACTAACACAAAGAAACTCTACGCTCCTCCAATACCTTTACTAGACCTCACCTCACACACAGGATGGCTTCACTCAGTGCAACTCCGTGAGTGGCATGCTGCAGGCCTCTCAAAATTGGGGTATTTGTTTGTTGACAATGAGCTATTTGATTTCCAAACCCTTATGGCAGACTATAATCTTCACCCAGGTCAATTTCTTTCCTACAGCCACATTAAGCAATCATTAAATACCCTATTTCATGTCCGCCCCAGCCACCCCCACATGAAGTGTAATAGACACTCTACATCATAAGAACTGATGGCAACGTGATATTATGGGTGTACAGAGCTTTCCTGCAACATGGGGACCACTTCAGGCCTTCTCTCCATACTAACTGGGAGACTGACATGGCTGAACCTCTGCACAATGTGGATTAGGCTAAAATATTGAAATACTCCCACAAAGTATTCCACAGCTCCCGTGTTCAGTACATTCAATTTAATATTCTGAACTGAGCCTAACTTACACCTGCCTGAATTAACAAAATATACTCAGGAGTCATAGATGCATGTCCTCGCAGTATGCAACTTGATGCCAATTTGCTTCATATTCTTTGGTCTTGCCCCACACTCCTTTCATACTACCAGAGAGTTCTGGAGGTGCTGTCGGCCGCGATGGACCGTGTAGTAACTAATTCCCAAGAAGCAGTCCTATTGTACGTATTCCCCCGCCTCAAGTTCAAGAAACCGGACGTTGGTTGTGTCCTCCTGCTGTCCGTCCAGGGGACGTCGTGAGAACTGGTATGAGCCTTGATAAACCACTTGTTTCAAGTTGCCGCGTCCCGTATCAAAGTCTTCGGCGTCCGGAAGTAGAGTCACTCTACTGGACGGACAGCAGGAGGACACAACCAACATTCGGCATTCCACTTACTTCATAGTACTCTACCATAATAGGACAATACAGAGGTCCTCTGTCTTTCATGGACCTCTTGGTGACCACTATTAACGGACCACAACTTTAATACTCATAAGATCTTTTCGGATTTCAGTATCGCTTCAGCCACTTTTTTATTTCAACTGCTTATCCGGATCGCCTTTCAGGATCAGTGGCCTAAGTACCGCTGCTTTAGCCTTGAAAAAGTCCCTGGCGTGACGAAATATGTGTCAGCTGTACTTTCCGGACTGGCTGTTTTTTGCACCAACTGAAAATACAAACTTCAGTGAAAAACATTTGACTTCATGTCTTTGAATATTTTTTTGTACTAAATGACTACAGTAAAATTTGAAAATAACTGTACATGGATTGTTGTCAGGAGTGCTATGGTATTTGTCTTTCAGATTAACACGGAAGCCCAGGCTAAAGTGTGTAATTGCATTTGGGTAATATGATGCATATGTACCAAACAGCATCCTTAATATGAGATAAGTTTGTTGGACAATATTCACACAGCTGCACATACCGAAAGAAATGTGATCGGATCCCACTTCACTACCCACCTCTATTTTTGTAAGATGTTTATTGTTACCCAACAATACTCATTTTATCGACCTCAGATGGATGAAAGGCTGAGTGGACCCACTGGGGTTTGAACCTGTGACCATGAGTTCGAACACAGGCCCCTGCAGTGGACGCATTAGTCCACTGAGCCACCAGACCCGGCTAGTACACTCCTCTGGAAGGATTCACTTCTTCCCGTTCTCGTAAGTTGGACCAAGGTCTCACTCTCTTGGTTTCGATCTGAGAGCACCTTATTACAAAGGGAGGGATGAGCCGGGCTAATAAAACATTTTATTTCACAGGCATGGGAAAGTTTGGTTGGAGGTTTTTAAAGACTGCACCAAGGATGATACTCTCCCCCCCATAATCTACCCCGGCCCTTCACTCTCTGTTTGTAAATAGTAGTTGTTCTTGCCACATCTAGGCAACTACTCAAGGCACTGGTTTGAGGGAGCCTATCTCCAATACACTGTCATGATTTCCCCTCTAGAGCACTTTCTTTTAAGAACCACAGTGTTCATTGCTCTGCTTCCCTACACTAATAGTTAACGCAGCAGCAACTGAGAAGGGGGTGTGGGGATGGACAGTTTATTATGGCCCATTTTGTTACAAAGAAAAATGTAAAAAATGTATGCTGATTATTCATAAATAGCCCAACACTGTTCTTCTGTAATTGCGTGATGGAATCTATTGCTACATACCAGGCTAATATCATGCTATGTAATCTCTTTTGGCATACAACAATAACATCTTTTTAAAAAACATATTTTAGTGTTTCAGTTTAGTGCATTAGGCAACAAAATTGTATTGGCATTTATCTGAAACGAAAGTTTCTAAACATGAACTTTAAAACATTCATTAACCCTCCCTCTTGATAACACCAGGAGTAAACAAAGTGAGCCAGTTATCAAGTGTCCCTTATATCATGGCCAATATTATTTTTATGGATGGGGGAACATGCCAGGCTAATAAAACATATGTCAGACCTGGCATCTCTTGTCTTGTTTCCCCTGTCATTTTGCTTCTGACCTCCTGGTTTTGGTGGTACTCTGGATATTATTTTGCTGGTTTGGTGTTTTAGTACACTTTAATACTGCTGATCAGTACTAAAGTGCAAGTGCTCCTATTGTAAATTGTGTTGATTGATTGGTGTTTTCATGGTTGGGATATTTGATTGTGTGCCCAGGGCCTGTAAATCAAATGCTGCTAGTGGGCTTGCAGCACTGGTTGTGCCACCCACAAAAGTAGCCTTTCAAAGATGTCTCAGACCTGCCACTGCAGTGCCTGCACGCAGTTTTCACTGACATATCGACCTGGTAAGTGCATCCACTTGCCAGGCCCAAACCTTCCCTTTTCTTACATGTAAGACTCCCCTCAGGTAGGGCCAAGGTAGCCCCCTGGCAGGGTGCAGTGTATCTGAAAGGTAGGACATGTACTGGTGTGTGTGATAGTAAAATACTTCTAATATCGTTTTCACTATTGAAAGGCTATCTGTCCCACAGGCTAACATGGGAGTTGCTTTGTAAAATCTTACAAGCATAGCCTTCCATTGGGACAAGATGGAGAAGTAGAGTTTAGGCTTCCTGAACTCAGAATTTGAAGATATATCTTTTAGTAAAGATGATTTTTATGTTGTGTGTTTGACAATGATACTTTTAGAAAGTGGGCATTTTCTTGCTTAACCAGCCTGTGTGTTTCTGCCATTTGTGTATTCACTGTCTGGGTTCAGAGTGACAGGAGCAGTGATGTGCATTCATACCAGACAGGCACAAGGGGGGTCAAGGTGTTCCCTGCCTTTCCTGGGTGACTGATAGCCAGGCTGAACAGACCTGGCTGCATTTAGAATAGTGGGAGGAGTTGTCACCTGCACCTGAATGGACTGTGGTTGCCTTCCACAAAGCTGTCTCCTCCTCCTGAAGTGAACCTAGCCTGAGCCAGGCAAAACTGGTTTTTGGAATACCAGTGGAACTTTGTTTGTGCCAACTTCAAAGGGAAATGTGACATAAATATTGGGGCCCTGACCCCAGAACTTTAAAACTCTTTTGGTTCAAGGAACCTGCCAAGAAGAAGAGCTGGAGAAGCTGTGAGAAAAGACCACCACTTTGCTGTTTGCTCTCCTGTGGTGGTCTGCAGTAGCTGCTTCTGTCTTGGGCAGAGAAAGGACTGGACTGAACTTTCTGCAACTTCTTTCTGAGTGTCTCCAAGGGCATGAAGTAGAGCTTTCCCCCTGTTCAAGAAGTCTTAGGGACAACAAATACTTCAAGATCCTCTTACAAAAGGCACTGAGGGCCTAGATAGCAGCCAGACATGCCAGTGGGCAGTCTGGAGATCTTAGTATGGAGGCTGAGAAGCCTATTCAAAGGGTTGATGTGCTTTTGGGAGGGGAGGGCCTCCAGGCCAGGTAACAGTGGTTTCTCCCCAGAGGAGCTGGAGGACAGGAGAGAAGCCAAGAGGCATCAAATAGAACTGGAGAGGCTCAAGATGGAATCGCAAAAGATGGTTTCAGACCATGAGCGTGGTCTCAAAGAATTGGAGCTAAAGAGTAGGTCCAGCATAGATGGTGGCAGCAGTTCTTCAACGTACTCTGAGAAAGTGGTACACAATTCCCAAGAATGTAGACAAGGAGTACAAAAACGGGGGGACATACAGAGGTGGTTTCAGGGCTATGAGGCAGCCATCCACATGAATGGGGTCCATGAGAGTAATTGGGGCACAGGAATGGGGAATCACTTCACGGAGGAGGGGAGGTACACTTTGTTGGCTTTGGCTAAGGGGCAGAACCTCACCTACGCTAACATGCAGGAGAACCTTCTCACTAGGTATAGTCTCCCTCCTGACAAGTATAGGGACCAATTTAGGTCCAGTAGGAAAACTGATGCACACACTTGGTTGGAATGTGTAGATTCTTTTTATAGGTCATTGGATGGTTGGGTGAAGGGCAGTAATGCAACATATTTTCAGGGGCACTACAATCTGATTGAGTGGGGGCACTTGTCTAGTCTATATTTTGCAGAACTGTGCCAGCAACTGACTGATAGTAAGCTGACCGACCCTAGGAAGCTTGCTATGGAGGTGGACCGCTGGGTGAGCACCAGGGTCCACAAGAAGATGTATGAGGGAGACTCCGCCAAAGGTGGGCAGGGTCCCAAGCAGAAGATTGGGGGGGACAAGGGTAATGCAAAGGGGTTCTCTAAAGGGCCCCAAAATTGTACCAAAGGTAAGGATTCCCACCCCCCACGAGATAAGAAACCATGGGTCTCTTCAGGAAAGCCTGCCGAGACAGGACCTTGTAAGTGACCAGGTGACCAGGTGGGTCACCTGAAGGGAGACCCCAAATGCCCAAAGGGGGCACAGCCACTCAGCGGTGGGCAGTCCAAGGTGATGGCTAGAGTAGTGCTTGGGGAGGAGGAGGACCCAGAGGAGGGTGGGGACCCCGCAGAGATGACCCTTGTCTCACTAGGGGACAGTGAGATGGTTCAGGGAAGCTAGGTGCCTGTAAATACTAAAAAGTACAACACCTCGGTGACCATCAATGGGAAAAGGGTAGAGGCTCTCAGCGATACTGGAGCCAGTGTGACCTCCGCTGTCACCTGGTCTCTGAAGAGCAAGTAGTCTCTGGTTCATTCCACCAAGTAAATGCTGTAGATAATTCAGTGCTCCCTTGAGGATGGTTGTGAGCCCTACCATGCCTGTAGATTGTCTGGTAGGTATCAACCTGGAGCAGTCCTTGTAGAAAAATGTGGAGCTGAGGTCTCACTTGGAGATGCTTGGGTTGCCAGAGTGGGCTTGCGTGACCACTCGGTCCATGCCAGCCAGCAAGAGTAATCAGAAGGACCTGGAGCCTGAAACAGTAGCCCAGGTACCTACTAAGAGAAAGGGCAGGGGGCGCGGGAAGCCCACCCCTGAAGTTCCGATGGTCTGGGCAGCTGACCTCAAGGGGGATGCCCTGGAACCTACAGGGGAACAAGTGGCTGAAGTGGGGGACTTATCTGGGCTGGCCCATTGGCAGCAATAAGGGGGTCCCACCAGGGAAGAGTTCTGCAGGGAGCAGGAAGAATGCCCTTCTCTAGAGGGTTTGCAGCGGCAGTCTGCAAACCAGGGAGCTGGTGATAAGTCTGGGTCACACTGGATCTACTGGGAGAATGGCCTCCTATGCAGCGAGCCTAAGGTCGCCTGGCCTGGGTCAGCTCGTGTGCTGGTGGTACCCCAGCGCTCCAGGACCTTCCTGCTGGGTCTGGCTCACGACGTGCCTTTGGCAGGACATTTGGCGCAGGACAAGACCTTTGACCGGATTGTCACCCACTTCTTTTGGCCCCAGATGAGAATGCAGTCGTATGCCCATTGTAGGTCTTGCCAGACTTGCCAGGCAGGTGGTAAGAGTGGGAGGAAGGGGGAGGCCCCTCTCCAACCCTTTCCCGTGGTGGGCACCCCTTTCGAGTGGGTGGGGATTGATATGGTGGGGACCCTGGACCCCAAGACAGCCATAGGCAACAGGTATATCCTGGTCTTGGTGGACCATGCCACCCGGTACCTGGAGGCTATCCCTCTGAGGACAATGACGGCACCCGTGGTCGGCCAGGCATTGATGGAGATCTTTTCCCGAATGGGTATCCCCAGATACCAATTTCATATCCAAGTATATGACATCGCTGTGGAAGGAGTGCGTGTGACCTACAAGTTCACCACTTCCTACAACCCCCAAGGTAATGGTTTGGTGGGGAGATTCAACCAAACCCTTAAAGGCATGATCAAAAGTCTGTCAGAACCTATGAGGCATAAGTGGGACGTCCTCTTGCCATGCCTTCTCCTTGCTTACAGGGAGGTACCGCAGAAGTCATTAGGGTTCAGTCCATTTGAGTTGCTATATGGGCACACTGTGAGAGGACCTCTCTGGTGAAGGAAGGATGTGAGACAGCTCCCAGGAAGCCTCTCAGAATGTGTTTAGTTACATCCTGGCCTTTAGAAACCAGACTGCATGCTTCAGGAGGCTCACTGAGGCGAACCTGGAAGCCAGCCAGGAAGAGATGAAACGCTGGTATGACCAGAATGCCACTCTGGTTCAGTTTCAACCTGGACAAAAAGTGTGGGTCATGGCCCCAGTAGAGCCATGTGCTCTCCAGGACAAATGGACTGGGCCTTTTGAGGTAGTGGAGCACAAGAGCGATGTCACTCTTGCAGACTTCCAGGAACCCTCTAAAGGTCCTACATGTGAAGCACCTCAATCCTCACTTTGAGAGGTCTGAACTAAGCATGCTCTTGGCGATGGATGATGGGGTAGAAGAGGAGAGTGAACCTCTCCCTGACCTCCTGTTTACCAAGGAGCACCATGGGTCAGTGGAAGGTGTGATCCTCTCCCCTATACTGACCCCAGAGCAGCAGGGTAACTGTCGCCAGTTGTTGGGGGAGGTTGGCAGCCTGTTCTCCCTCGACCCGGGTGTTACTCCTTGGTGCATCCATGATGTGGATACTGGGGACAGTCCTCCTGTCAAACACAAAATTTACAGGTTGACTGATGGGGTGAGGGCAGCATCAAAGAAGAGGTTTCTAAGATGTTGGTGCTAGGGGTGATTGAGCCCTCCAACAGTCCTTGGGCCAGCCCAGTGATTTTGGTCCCAAAGGCTGCAGCATCCGGTGCCCCCCACGAACTCCGGTTCTGTGTGGATTACAGAGGGCTCAACTCCATCACCAGGACTGACGCACACCCCACCCACAGAGCTGATGAGCTCATAGATCGGTTGGGAGCTGCAAAGTTGCTCAGAACGTTTGATTTGACATCTGGGTACTGGCAGATTGCCATGACTAATGGGGCCAAGGAGATCTGCGTTTTCAACCCCAGAGGGGCACTATCAGTTATGGGTTATGCCTTTTGGATTGAAAAATGCCCCTGCCACCTTTCAGAGGTTGGTTAAGTAGTTGTTGGCTGGATTGGAGAATTTCAGTGCTGCCTACCTGGATGACATTGCAGTGCTTAGTTCCAATTGGGAGGAACACCTGCGGAACCTCTGTGAAGTGTTGAAGGCGCTGCAGAAGGTGGGCCTCACGATCAAAGCCAGTAAGTGCCAAATCGGGCAAGGATCGGTGGTGTACGTAGGGCACCAGGAAGGCAGCGGCCATGTGGCACCCCAACAACTTAATATTAACACCATTCTGGCTTGGGAGCCCCCCAAGACTCAGACAGAGGCGAGGGCCTTCTTAGGTCTCACCGGTTACTATAGGAGGTTTGTCAAGTGCTATGACACCATTGTTGCCCCCTTGGCTGAGCTGACTTTCAAGAAGCAGCCCAGGAAAATGATCTGGACTGATGCCTGCCAGACCGGTTTTGATGCCCTGAAGGCAGCCATGTGCATGGCGCCCGTGTTCAAAGCCCCAACTTCTCCAAGGAATTCGTAGTGCAAACGTATGCTTCAGAGCATGATGTGGGAGCAGTGCTCTCACAACTGAACGACGAGGGCCTAGACCAGCATGTACTCTTTCTTAGCAAGAGGCTACTCCCCATGGAACAGTGGTAGAGTGCAATTGAGAGTGAGGCTTTTGCTGTGGTCTGGGCCCTGAAGAAGCTAAGACCCTACTTGTTTGGGACCCACTTCCGAGTTCAGACAGACCACAGGTCAGTCAGATGGTTGATGCAAATGAGGGGTGAGAACCCAAAACTGTTGAGGTGGTCCATCTCCCTACAGGGAATGGACTTTGTAGTGGAACACCGCCCTGGCCCAGAACACGCCAATGCTGATGATCTGTCCAGGTTCTTCTGCCTTAGTGAAGGGAACTCCCAGGAGGGTGGGTAGTTCTTCCTACTTTCACCTGGAGGGAAGATGTGTTAGACCTGGCATCTTTTGGCGTGGTTCCCCTGGCTTTTGGCATCTGACCTCCTGATTTTGGTGGTACTCCGGATATTGTTTTTGCTGGTTTGATGTTACTGCGCACTTTAATACTACTGGTCAGTACTAAAGTGCACGTGCTCCTACTGTAAATTTTGTTAATGGATTGGTGTGTCCATGATTGGGAAATTTGAGTAAGTTGCTAGTACAGTGCACTGTGTGTGCCCAGGGCCTGTAAATCAAATGTCAATAGTGGGCTTGCAGCACTGGTTGTGCCACCCACACAAGTAGGGGAGAGGATGTAGCCTAACGGTTAGGGCGGTCGACTTCAAATCTGGGGAACCGGGTTTGAGACTTGGCAACGGCGCTCAGCATCCTGTGATTCTGGGCAAATCACTTAATCTCCCCATGCAAAAATGAATGTGTCCTCATGTAACACAAACTGGTGCTCATGTAAAGCGCTCTGATACCTGATTTCTGGTCAAGTTTGCGCTATATAAAACTTCGAAAAAAAGTAGCATTACAAAGGTGTCTCAGACCTGCGACTGTAGTGGCTGCATGCAGTTTTCACTGCCATATCGACCTGGCAAGTGCACCCATTTGCCAGGCCCAAACCTTCTGTTTTTTTTTATATCTAAGGCACCCCTCAGGTAGGCCCATGGTACCCCCCTGGGCAGGGTGAAGTGTATGTGAAAGGTAGGACGTGTACTGGTGTATGTGATATGTCCTGATAGTGAAATGCTGCCAATTTTGTCTTCACTATTGAAAGTCTATCTGTCCCACAGACTAACATGGGAGTTGGTTTGTAACATCTTACAAGCATAACTTTCCATTTGGATTAGATGGAGAAGTGGAGTTTTGGCGTCCTGAACTCAGAATTTAAAGACACATCTTTTAGTAAAAATGATTTTTATGTTGTGTGTTTGAAAATGCCACTTTAAGAAAGTGGACATTTTATTGCTTAACCATCCTATGTGCCTCTGCCATTTGTGTAATCACCGTCTGGGTTCAGAGTGACAGGAGCAGGGATGTGCATTAACACTAGACAGACACCGGGGGGTTGAGGTGTACCTTGTCTTTCTTGGGTGACTCATACCCAGGCTGAATAGACCTGGCTGCATTTAGAGTAGTCGGAGGAGTTGTCACTTGCACCTGAATGGACTGTGACTGCCTTCCACAAAGCTGTCTTCCCCTCCTGGAGTGAACCTGGCCTGAGCCAGACAGAACTGATTTCTGTATGCCAGTGAAAGTTTGCTTGTGCCCACTTCAAAGGAAAATGTGATATAAATATTGGGGCCCTGACCCCAGAACTTTAGAACTCTTTTGGATCAAGGAACCTGCCAAGAAGAAGAGCTGGAGAAGTTGTGAGGAGAGACTACCACTTTGCTGTGTGCTTTGCTGTGTTGGCCTGCAGTAGCTGCTTCTGTCTTGGGCAGAGAAAGGACTGGACTGAACTTTCTGCAACTTCTTTCTGAGTGTCTCCAAGGGCTTGAAGTAGAGCTTGCCACCTGTTCAAGAAGTCTCAGGGACAACAAAGACTTTAAGATCCTCTGGGTGCCAGCTTCTGGAACTGGTTGTTTCAGCTTTCACAGTGTAAAAATCAACACAACACTGTCCTTGATGCCGCTGCTGGCTCTGTGACCTGAAGGCACTGAAGGAAGTGACCCGAAATGGGCCACCCGGGTCACTCGCGACCACCTCTTGGCCTTCCCAGAAATGAAGAGTCGGGATAACAGCGGAGAATATAATCTAACACTTTATTAGCAGGTACACTGCAGTGGAGTCCGGTCTGACCAGCCTCACGGGATAGCTGTCAAGGGACTGGCTTCAGGACCCTTGGTAACACAAATTAAGCCTTCCAATACATCCCAAGTCCCGCCACTGGTGGAAAAATACAGCTTGGGCAAAGGCTGAACAAAGAAGGCACAGAAGGATGAGCTACCACCTGCAGAATGGGTTCACGTTATCAGGCTCCCAAGGTCATCTTGCTCGGTCTCAGCTCTTTCTAGTGTGGGAGCATAGCTACGACCAGGGATAGGCATGCAAAAGCAGAATAAGCTATTCATTAGTACATCAGGGATCCAGCCTTGAATACGATAAGGGGAAATAACTGAACAGCAGCTTTCTGCTGAGGCAAGCAGAGAGTGTAACAGAGGCTTGGTTTCGATCACAGTGCAATATGGTGGCTAAATGGCAAAAATGGCGTCACAGATGCTAACTTTAACTCGCACAAAGTTAGAAGGGACTGGTCACACGCATATACAGTAGTGGTCAATACAAAAATAGCTACATGAATGCTAACATAACACAGTATAAAGCATGAGTGATGGGGCAATAACATTTTCAATTCTAACAGACCCTCCTTTTAGCATTCATAGCTACATTTTTATTATTGCTATCAGGTAAGAGTCTTTACAATTCTAAAGGAGGAGGGGGAGAGGAAAAGCTCCATGAGTGACCACGTGTCATTTTCTTGGTGTATGTCAGATGCAAGCCTATCCCTTCAATATCTTTCTGAAGCATAATCTTATATTTTGTATCGTATGTATATCCTTGCTTAGGGGTCAGGGTACTCACACAGCAGGCAAACGAACTGTGAGACAGTGTATGCAGAAGCAGCATGGAAAAATAGTATCAGCAGTTATGACTAAACAAAGAAGTATCTTCCAACCCCATGTCATGAACAAAATCCAAACCCACCCCGATAATATCCATGTACCTGCTCCTTCGTATATTTCAGCTGATAGAAAACATTTTCAATATAGGACAATCTATGCGTGGCCTTATGCAGGGCCTACATCACAAAAACATGTTCAGGCAGTGACGGTGTTGCACCAACCAAATGATGAACTGACTATTTTCTCTTTTTGGACCAGCCCCGCTAAAACGAGGTGCTGCAAATGGCTGTTCTTCTTGAATAATGACGCGACAAAAAGGATACATGGTGATTGGGAGAGAAATGCAATACAATGGAATTGGTGACCAGGGAATAAATGGATGGGCAAAACTCTTCTTTCCAGTGTCCTTCAGAGAGCCGTCACTGGCAGGCTCTTATTGTTCATCAGGCGTAAGCGCTGTTGAGCACCGGCGGTGGAGCTGCTCGTCTAACTCGGATCCAAATCCCACGTTGCAGGGCAAGGTATTTCTATCTTTAGAATCACAGTCCATTTTCCCTGTTCGTTGACTGTCCAAACAATGCACCAATCTCCCTTTCCCTAAGCTATCGTTGGTACCACGGGCAGGGTACTTTCGCCCTATTCTTCAGCAATGCAGTCCATCCCTACTAATCTGTCTTTCCCTTTGGTGCACTGTTCCTCCGTCTGGGGCGTAGATTGTACCTTGTCACTCCAGGCACAGAGGTGTCAGGGAAAAGGGGGTCAGACTCAAGGGGACCAAGGGGCAGAGGCTCAAACACAGGTGGACCAACAGGCTGGGGCTCCTGGATAGCTCCTCTCTCTTTTGTTTTTCGGTGGTATTGCCTCATTCAGCACTTCATTATTCTGCATATTTGTCTTAGTCTTATTTTCTTCAAATTGCTCATAACAAGCAGCCAGGCTGGGCATCGCATCCAGGCCCCTCTGATGTGACTGCAGTGCATCCCGGACCTATGAGCAAATAGAATACAAACTTTCAGTTAACTGGCAAAGATAATTTTGTTTACCGACAATGAGTAGTGGTGTAAGCCTTAATCCATTCACTAAGCTCTTAAAGAACAATCAGGACATACTTCGAATGCGGTAGCGTCAAAGACAGAAAGCGCACAACAAGCACTCTCGTGTACTTACAACACAAATCGACATGCAACAATTTGTGTACCAAGCACAGGAGCCGAAGAAAGCGCAATCTGTTAGCTGCCCAAGTGTTAGTTGCCCAAAAGACTGCTTCATGCATTCAGGATAAAGGCTCATGCTCCTCATGCACTTCTTTAATGTGTTAGTTCGCCAAGGAGCTAATCTCCTATCTAATCTCCTACCCCCTTCGACAGTAGGTGACCTAAGTAGGTGACCTAAGTAGGTGACCTCCTGTTGACAATACTTACCTTTTCGAAAAGCATTCTTCATGGCCATAAGAAGCTGAACGCAATAACTATTCAACTGCACTGTCCCTACATCTTTGCCCTCTGTCTGAAGCTGTGAGCAAGTGACTAATCTTTCACAATTTTTTTTATTTTTTATTTGTAACCATAGATGATCTATCTTGCTGCATAGTCCTAAGAATCGCAGCAGAACCTATGACTCCTACCACCCAATGTGAATCCGGACTAAGACCTATTACTGAAATAAATAATACTGCCAAAGAATGTATTTTATATAAGTGACAGGAAAAAAAAACATTGAGCAGCAGGAGGAACCATTAGCAGAAACATAGCAATGACTAGAGCAGCAGAAAGTTGGAGAATCAGATTTTCTTTTTTCTTTTTTTTTCACACAATTCAGTCACAAATTGTAATCACAATTGAAATAATGGGGCTATCGATATCTGTAGCAATCCCACCTCTGCATCGCCTGTTGCCCACAAAGTGAACGGCGCATCTGCAAAACTCAGGGGGAGGGGAACAAACACTATTCACTACTTACATTAAGGCCCATCATCAGACATTCACCTGCCGGAGAGCAGTAATAGTAGGATGCCAAGCCCATCACATTCTCACCACAATTAGACATTAACACAAACGGAGAATCCACGGTAATAAGGACCAATAGTCAAAGCAAGAGGGTGCAAAACGTGTGTTACAACTAATACGTCCGAAAAACCCATCGAAACAGTCATAATATTGTGATATTTTTAATATGTAACAGAAAGAGACAATGTAGACCAAGTACTCCGAAATGTCTACAACCAGGCCGCTATTTCAGAAAAACACATTAGGAACGAATCTGTGAACAAACAATCAAATCCCCTTTCAGGAGGCAACTCATGTCCACTATAATCTAAGAACACCTTCAAGTCAAGTAAAAAACATCAGACACACTCTCATCTGTCCTCTGGCGACAAGCTGTTAACTTACCCTCGTCACTTTTCTCGGCGGAATAAGAGAACCCAAAGGCATGACAATACGGTCCAGCAAAATAAGTCTCCCTGTTGAGATCACACAAAACCTGCAGCGCAGCATTTTTGGAAACACTGCTCCTAGAAACCAAGCAATATAGCTGACATATTCCTAAAGACAATCTGTTGCCCAAAAGGCCCATAATTTTTTATCACATTCCACACACCTTCCACGCGAACCCACTGAGCACCTTTATTAGCTATTACCCTCTTTCCTTCTTTTCCCACTTCAGATCACACGTACAAACCCACACGTTCCTTCAATTTCATCCAGTCTCTATCCTCAAATCCACATACCTGTGTCCCAGTACTCACTAATATTGGGGGTTGAAAAACCACAGTGGGAGTAGCAATAGAAATAACAGACATTAGCATCGCTGCTGGCTGTGTCGCAAGTATAAGAGTTAGCGAAAAAGGATGCTAAGGCAATAGGTGTGTCAGGGGTACTAACAGTCATAATGGTCACAGGTGGCGGAGACAAAGAAAAGGCAAGATGTGCCGTAGCCCAAAACAGCCTGAGCACATAGCAGGAGCAGAAGCAGAAATAGAAAGAACAGCTGAATATTTAAGACAATAGTAAGGCATGTGTGTATATTTTCTCTTTTTTTTTTTTACTTTTTATTCTCTAATCAAATTTTAATGTTCCCTGACTCTTCTGTTCATTAGTCAAATGTCAATCATGTTACAGAATTGAATGTAGGACAAAATAGAATTAATACAGAACATATTATATATTGCATGCAAAGCACTCCATAAAGGAAGGAAACCCTATGTCTATGGAAAGTGAGTCATAAAAGTCAGTCAGGACTGCTAAAAGCGTTCGGGAAATATAATGCAAGAGTTTGTTCAGCATATAGCTATATTAACAATTAATAATTGCAAAATCTCCCATGAAGAGAAATAAATACATTGGACAAATTAAAACTTTACAAAGCCTGTTAGTCAAAACATAAAACGCAGATGTTTAGCATCTAAATCTGCCCTCGTTCTGCACTTGTTATCTCTGCCTGTGTCTCTGTGGCTTCTCACCAAAGCTGCCCAATCCTCCCCCCTCATTTTCCTTCTGCAGAACTCAAGGGAAAAATAAAAAGGCAGTGTATTTCTGCATGCGTCCTTTCCATGAGGAGATAGAGCAGAGACGGCAAAAGAAATTCCATTCTTATCTCAAGGCTGAATAGTGAGCCTTCCAAAGCAGACTAAATCAGAGCTGTGTATTTCAGCCTTTTCTCCTACACTTTAAAATGCGTTCTTATTCAGCAAAAATACATACTACCTTGAAAGTTCAAAACACATTTCCTAAATTAAATGTACATTCTATAGTGAGGTCAAACCTAAATTAAACACACTCAAATCAATCATGAATTATTTAATTGAGCATCATTTTACACTAGACTGAAAGCATCTGAGCAGGCCTCATTCATTCTCTCTTTTTGTTTTCTCTCTTGTCACGCACCTAATTTCTGCATGTCACCTTTAGAATGCAATTTATATCTGAGACTCAAAGCAGCTTTTGTCATTGAACAATGCCTGAAGCTATCAACGCACCCCCCTTTTCTTTTTTTACATCATGCGCTACAACTTTCTTATTTTACATTCTTCCCCCTTTTTTACATTCCTTTCCATCCTTGATCGCCTCTATTAGCCTCCTTCCGCCATGTTGAAAGGGAATCAAACATCAACTGCCTACTTCTGGCAAACAATTTATCCTGCAGATAATTCAATTTCTGTTCATCAAAGGTACCTGTCGGTGGCCACTGAAGCTCAGCATTGTCCCTCGTATATTTGTGCCATAGTGTACTAAACATAATAGGGCCAATGCAGTGCTTGGTATACATGTCAAAATTTGGGGTGCCTTCCGGAGGCGCTGGTTGTCTCTCTTCCAGCCCGAGCTTCGGCAGAACGACAGCGGCACCCCAAACACCATAGTTTGCTCAGAGAAGGCATCTTAATATAAGACACATTCACTGTTCACACGAACAAATAACACACCAAACCAAGGCAATCCAAGAGGCAGCCCGCAGACTGCGCCACGACCAAGACAGTCCGGAGACTGTACCAAGGCAAGACAGTCCGGAGACTGTACCAAGACAAGACAGTCCGGAGACTGTACCAAGACAAGACAGTCCGAAGACTGTACCAAGACAAGAAGATAGGCTCTAGCCCCAGGCCTTTTCAAGAATGAACCAAATTCATCAGGTGGCCTGGCAGAGCGTTCACAAACACTCTGTATCTCAAGGGTCCACAGACCCACCAAGTTCAAACAAGCTAGAAATGGTCCTCAGATCATATTCGAAATTATTCAAAAATGGCGCCATATTTACCAAGAGGCAAGACAAACTCACCTGGTGCACACCGGTCAATCAAAGTCATTCTCCACCACCGACTCTTCTGACCAAACGGTCAGATCCAAGGGTTTCGCCTTTTCAGGACCCTAGCCGGGATGACCACTGGGCGAGGCACCACCTGATCAGACAGGCGGAGAAGCTGAGAGAATTAAGCTCTATCTTGTGGGGATCCCTGATCCGCCCATCTGACCCGACGTGGCCCCGTCCTCCACACCCAATTGCGGGCGAGATGGGTCAGCCCGATGGAGTCCCTGTTCGGGTGCCAACTGAAGAAAGTGACCCGAAATGGGTGATCCGAAATGGGCCACCCAGGTCACTCGCGACCACCTCTCGGCCTTCCCAGAAATGAAGAGTCGGGATAACAGCGGAGAATATAATCTAAAACTTTATTAGCAAGTACACTGCAGTGGAGTCCGGTCTGACCAGCCTCACGGGATAGCTGTCGAGGGACTGGTTTCAGGACCCTTGGTAACACAAATTAAGCCTTCCAACACATCCCAAGTCCCGCCCCTGGTGGAAAAATACAGCTTGGGCAAAGGCTGAACAAAGAAGGCACAGAAGGATGAGCTACCACCTGCAGAATGCGTACACGTTCTCAGGCTCCCAAGGTCATCTTGCTCGGGCTCAGCTCTTTCTAGTGTGGGAGCATAGCTACGACCAGGGATAGGCATGCAAAAGCAGAATAAGCTATTCATTAGTACATCAGGGTTCCAGCCTTGAATACGATAAGGGGAAATAACTGAACAGCAGCTTTCTGCTGAGGCAAGCAGAGAGGGTAACAGAGGCTTGGTTTCGATCACAGTGCAATATGGCGGCTAAATGGCAAAAATGGCGTCACAGATGCTAACTTTAACTCGCACAAAGTTAGAAGGGACTGGTCACACGCATATACAGTAGTGGTCAATACAAAAATAGCTACATGAATGCTAACATAACACAGTATAAAGCATGAGTGATGGGGCAATTACATTTTCAATTCTAACAGGCACCACAGTGGTCACAGCCACACTTCACAACGCAACCCTGGTCTCACCGATGATGACACCATCGAGCCGCAGCTTGCACCATGACCTGTGGGCACCACACTCAGAACCGCCTCATGTCACACCGTTGCCCTGGTATTCCCGACGATGCAGCGCCGTCACCAACGCAGCTGCCTGCACCATTACTGACACTGCTCGTGGAGAACACGGAGCACCGTCTGACTTCGTACCGCAGCTCTGGTCTTACCGCCGCCGCCGTTCCAAGCTGTCTTCGATGCCTCTACCTGCACTGTGGTTTGGGAGCACCGCTTGTAAGTTACACGACGCCCCGCCCTGTACCACACCGCAGCCTTGGCCCACCAATGCCGGCGCCCTCAACTGTAGTCCGTCAGTTGACGACTGCGCTGCAACAACAAAGACGCTGCTGGCTGCACTGTGACCTGCCAGCACTGCGACGAGCACTACCCCACTTCGCACTGCAGCCCTGGTATCACCAATGCCGTTGGACAACCGTCACTGAGCTGCTGCCTGCACCACAACCTGAGGGCACGCACGCTTTACCGCTGCACTTCACACCGCAGCCCCGACGCCGGCGCTTCCACCTTCAACCACACTAGTTCCATCTGCAACGCGTGTGACTCCATGGGCCCGACGACTCCTGAACCGACCTCCAGAACCAATGCCTGCTGAGCTCACCACGAGGTCCTCGACGCCCTACATTTCTAAAGGTACTGTTTGCTGGTCTTCCCAACACCGTAGCTGTTCCGCAACCCGCAGTCAGCCAGAACTGTTGGATTTGTTTGTCCACGATGCCGTGATAGCCCCGGACGGAGCTATCAACTTCAAGGAACTGTTTTTAAAGTCTATTTTTGCTTTATGAGTATTCTCAACAACTGTATGTTGGATTCTTATCATTTTGGTCTTGTTTTACACAGATAAATATTGGCTATTTTTCTAAAACTGGTGTGGTGTCCTTTTGTAGTGTTTTCACTGTATTACAGTGTGTTATGTGCAAATGCTTTACACACTGCCTCTGAGATAAACCTGACTGCTCGTGCCAAGCTACCCAGGGGGTGAGCACAGGTTATTTCAGAAGTGTAACTTCCTTATCCTGACTAGGAAGAAGAGTCCCTACTTGAACAGAGTAACAACCTGCCAACTACAGACCCCGATTTCTAACATTGGTTGTCAGCGGTGAGGGTAGGACTCGCATTTGCATTTGACCTACGGTGATTGGTGTATACTACTGCCATATCACAATATCGCAGACCACTACGTACCACATACTGTTTTCTTTTTTGGTCTATTTTTGTGTTCCCATCTTTTTTAACTTAAACTTCCTACTGCATCATGCCTGATGCTCAGTTGTATCCCTAGAAGTGGCCTTTGAGGAGGAAAGGTTGGAAATTGCTCTCAAATGTTACTATCACGTACATTAGACACATGAAGTAAATTGATTTGACTAAGATCACACAACTTAACTGTGCAGGAAATCCTGGATTTGAACCCAGTTAAGTTAAACTAATCTGTAGAAAATGTTCTATTGTATGTTATGAAACCTCTATTGGTTAATGCGTTCACTACAGATGTATATGTGTGCCACCAGAGGTCCACAGAATTGAATCCTGTTTGGTGTAGTAGGGAAAGTGACTTGTGTCTTTTTAGTGCTAGGAGATCCCAGAAAGCACTGTGAATATTTAAGTCATTATTTTAAACATGCATTACACACAGTATAATGTAGATTGCCACTAAATTCACATATAAATTTAGGTTAAAGATAAAAAGTGCTTCTAAATTATAGATCTCAGTAATATACAAATTATACGTAACGCAAACGTTTTTTATAACTGTGCATTAAAAGCAAACACTCCACAGCTCAGCTTGGCACACCCTTACAGTACCTCTAAAAGAGAAAATATCTTTTTATCAGGAAGTTTCAAGCGACTCCATCAATTCAAGGCTATACCGCTCCAAAGCAGCCTTCACATTTGCTAATTGCACACATTTGCATTTCTTTTGGGGAAGCAGGCACTCTGGCAAGAAGGCTTCTTTCTTTTTAGCTATCTGCCCCTCCCTCCGCAATACAGAACAGGAGACTCCATCCCTTCAGCTGGCGAATCACAATTGTGGGAATTAACTTTTGTCTTTTAGTGGAGAGCCTAAGATTATGAACAAATGCCGTCAGTTAAGACATCTATCATGGACAACAGACGTTAGGACTAATTTACGGACAGTCCATGAAAATTACGGATGGTTGGTCACCCTATTTATGACCTGGCCTATTATGCTGATCTAGAGCCACATTTGCTCCTTATTTGCATTTCTGAAGGGAAAAGTTTTTAAATCGGTGCTGTGAAGGAAACCTCCTGTGTTGCAGCTCCTCCATTCATATGTAAATAAAGGCTGGTTCTCAGACCTTCTGCACAGCTGAGAATGCTCTGGGCCGCTTCTTTCAATTCAACACTGGTCAATAAACGTTTGCAGTAATCTGAGAGGAAGAGGGGTTAACAGCAATTTAAATCTTAAGGTACATTGTGATCATTAGGACCACACAATAGAAGTCTGAGTTAGTAACTTGACGTTAAAAGATTTATTACAAACTCAAAGCCAACCTAATATAAATCAATCTCAAAAACATAGTATAGAAGTATAGAATAATCAAAGGGAGATCAAAGCTCCTTACAATATTGGTCATCAAGAGTTAAAGAACATATTAGTATTTCAGTAGCCCCGATACAGAAAATAAGGAAAAGAATTTGGTGACACGTCGAATGGTTTCGATCCTTCTACCCATACAGGGAAAAGATATGCAGCATCTAATAAACGCTACGCTAACCTAAGGATAGGGAAACCCTATTGAAGCAAGGTAACAAGAAAAAGGGCTGTTCTGTTTACCACACGACGGAGGAGATAGCCACGGGGGACATTTCCCACTGCTGTGGACTACCCGTCCCAGGATACCTTTGCCTCCTGCATTGGTCATGCCTACCAGAACGTGCTATATAGTGCAGGAACAGTCCCGCTGCTACGGAGGCTGTTCTGTTTACTGCCTGACAAAGGAGATAGCCACTGAGGTCATTTCCTGTCACTTGGGACCACCCGTCCCAGGAAAATTTTGCCTCCTGCTTTAGCCACGCCTACCAGAATGCGCTAAATATCACAGGAGCAGTCCCACTGCACGAGATGCACGCGAGCCGCGCCCGGGCAAAGCCCGGGCCAAGGGTAGGGCCATCCAGTGCCCGTCAGCGGCTAGCAGAGGTTGGGCTGGGCCCCCCCTCTTGATTTTACAGATGGACACAGTACTTTGCTCTTAGTAAGGCTCCCTAACCCATCTGGTTGATTTTTTGTTCAGCACTCACTTTGAGGGTCTTTTGTTGGTGTGCATCTGCTGCGTGTATACTGGGAAGAGCTGGTGGGGGCCCAATTCTAGATATTCTCCCTGGTTTTTATCTCTCATCTTTACGGCAAGATGGGCAAATGGAAAACTATCTCTACAACCAGGGAAAGTCTCAAAGGATACCGCCACAAATGGATTTTCTAAATCATCAATTCTTTCCTATCTAACCATAGCTCCTTGAGACCCTCACGGGTGAGTAGCACGCTTTATAAACCCCTGATTGATTGATTGAACCACAGTGGCGGGGGGTATCAACAATGAAATTAGTACATGTTAGGAGAGGCTTGGCATTTGACATGCCCCCACTGTCCTAACAGCAACCCCTGTAGTCACTACTTTTGACATTTCTGTGCTGGGCCATAATATTACGAGACAATGCAGCTGGAGGATCTAACACATTAGAATCACCTGCTGCTATGATTGTTACTGCAGATGTTCATTTACCAGCCACAATAGGCAAGTCCAGGAACTCCTCTGCGGACTGTGGCCCCCCAGCACCTAAGCTCAAAAAATGAAAAAAAAGCCAGAAACAGGGATTTGACCGTCTGGGACCTACACAAAGGACAGATTGGTTCAGCAGGTCCCTGTGGTGGGTAACAGCCAGAAACTACCTAGTGACCACATTACTAACTTTAATTTTAGTGAGTTTGCTCCAATTCTGCAGTCTACGATGGAGTCTGTAGTTGGTAAATGTTTGGGTAAACTTTCATCAATTGATCTAGTTTAAACAATTAAATGCAATTTAGCAAAACCAATTTGTTTTTTGGTGGGTCATATTGTGATTATTGTGAGTCCTGTCCCAGAAGGGCTGGAGTAGGGGGATTCAAAGATTGTGAGGGATCTGGGACTGTGCCCTACAGGTACACACTGTCCATCTAAAGGCAGTTCCTTAATGCCTCCTATTAACCCATTAGCCAGTTGGGGTCCCTTGGTAATTCACAACACGATATCTGGTACCCACAGGCACTCTGAGACATCAGCGCTCCAGGAGGGCCCCAGATATATGAATGATGACAGGTCCCCATCAAGAGGGGCGGGCATTGTAAATAGCAAAGATGGCCCATTTCCCCTGTATGTATCTATAAATCTTCTACCTGCCTCAGCTCCTTACGTTGTGGTGCTCACTGGTGTCCCTGTTTTAAAACAAGGTACTAGGGAAGATTATAACAACCTTAGGAACAGAGTGTGTCATTGGCTAGCTCTCTGGGGCACTGAAGGCCACAATCTGGCTAATAGGCTCATTATGACTAGGAGGGTTGACTGGGTGGGGCCCTCTCCCAAAACTTGTGCATGGGATTGTGCCATTATCAATTTTCATTGTCTGGATGCTGTCCCCACAGTTCTGATAATCTTGTCAGTTTGATGACTAGAGCATCTACTATACAGGCCCTACCCCAGGGTTACTTCTATCGGCTGCTCATTGCCCCAATTCCGTCATGGTCTAGTATGAGCACCAAACTCCATTATAATAGGAATATAAGTTAGCCTGAGGCTAATACATTCATTATAAAATCAGATAGGTTTGAGGCCTTGGGTGCAGATGCCCTGGATTGACTCTCTTGCCCCACAAATGAGACCAACCTAAGTATGGCACGGTCAGTGTTTGGGTCCAATAGGATGTCAACTGAGCTGTCACATCCTGGGGTTTTAATGTCTAAGGTGCATGGTGCTCCCGAATCTGGGTCCTCACATCCTGTAACACCTGATGCTATCAGGGTAGCATCAATGTGGAGGGTCATTTTCGTGATACAATAGTGATGACATCTGGGATCGTGGATTGGTGTGATGCACTTCCCCCTGGTGAAACAAAATTGCCTGATGGGGTGGGGGTGGGGGTTACCCAATGATGGTTCTCCTGACATTGTTACACATAAGGCTGGAAGTGCTCTTAGTATTACAGGGTGGCAATATACCAATAATAGTTCCAATGTTAGGTTTGCTGGGTCAATCGCCCCTGATGGGAACGAGTCCATTAGTCCCACTGACATTACTGGGAGCCATACATCATTGAACATTGGTACTGTTCTTGGGGCTCCCAGATTGGCATCTTGGAATGTGGCTGGAGTAAATGGCAAAGAATTCCATCCGGGCTGGCTTGCATACCTCAGCACTTTTGCCATAATCTGTCTCTTGGAGACATGGGAGATAGAGGGATCTTTTTTTCTGGATCGATATAAGTCCTTTTTTAACCCCACTGTGCCCTCTTCAAGGGGACGACCTAAAGGCAGTGTGTTAACTTTGGTCTCTCTCTCACTAGATTGCAAGATGGAGCATTTGCCATGACTTCCCCTAACGTGCAAGTTATTTCATTCTCCTCACCAGTGGTTGGTGAGTTTATGTTGCTAAATTTTTATAATGAAACTACTGGTCCCACTTTTTGTGACATGGTTTTCGTACTTGGGGCCCAGCTATTGGACATCGAGCTTAAGGATGATGCTAGAGCTGGCCTTATTTTCATGGGAGATTTTAACACACATCCATGTCCACTTTCTTATACTCTATGGGGCATATTCTCAAGGACTTATCGCCGATTTATCGGCACTTTAGCGCCGCAAAAGTGGCGATAGATTTATCGCCCTATTCTCAAGCTGATGCAAACTGCCGATATCGCCAGTTTACCAGCAATAGCTGCCGCAAAAAACATCGCCACGGATGAGTGCGACAACTAACGCTAATGATATGCAGAGTAGGGGTTCCCGTGCAAAAACACACGAAAACACCACTTTGCGAGATTCTCAACGACCAGCCAGATCTGCGATGCGAACCAAGAACAGGCGATAAGGCTCGTTAGCAGCAGGGATTTAACACCTGCCTTTTGCTGGTGTTAAGCAGGATGACTACCTGCAATATGAAAGGGAGCCCAGCCCAGCCCAGAGCCACATCTGAAGACCAACAGATGCCATGGAGCCAATGATCATGCAGCTCGGAGAACCAAGAGGGCCACAACACCCACCGCCACCACTCCCAGGACCCCCCCTCGGAACACCCTCCCCCCGGACTACCACCTAGGCAGCGCAGGACAGCGGACGACCCTAAAACGCACCAGCCCCAGAGACTCAACACCAGAGGAAGCCATTGGCCAACACAGGCTCAAGAGGACAACCATCCCCCACATCCTGACCCACTTTGCCCACAGGCTGACGGTACCAACACAGCGGACAACCCACATCCCCCCGCAGACAAAGCTGCTGGCTGTGCTGCACCTGTTGGCCCCTGGTACCTTTCAACCAACAACTGCCGGAGTCGGAGGAGTCTCACAGCCAGCCCCTTCAAACTCCCTCACATATGTCATGGATGCATGTCCACAAAAGCAACGGCGGGCCCCTGTATCCGCACCACACGATAGTTCCAATTCGTACTGCACCTTCGCAACCAACCCCAATGCCAGCCGTGCTAGACGCCTCCGTGCCCCATGCCCAAGATCGTAGTAACCGAAATGTGGGTGCGCCAGGTCATGAAGTCCAGTAGTCAACAGTAGTGTAAAAACAGAACTTTATTACAAATACACAAACAAACAAAACGAAAAGCTCAGCCAACGCGTTCCATTCCCAACGGGGAACTTCAACAGGGCAACGTGTCTTCAGAAACCTGTGGGAGAAATGGTGACAATGGTCAAACTTCCGTATAGTCACATGCCTAATCTGGTACAGTGTACTGCACTTGGACAAACCGGAATGCTCACAGGCATGATAAACCATGCATGAGAAGACCATAACAGAACTACGTGTGGCCGTAACCGTCGTAGAAATGAAGAGGAAGGTAACGACCACACGAACTGCTGTTACGGTCACATCATGCAGGACTCATCATACCTGAAAGCATCACGGTGAGTGACAGCTTGATACCCCTGCCCCTCACTCCCCCCACACTGCGCAGGAACATCTTGAGACCACGCAAGGGAACAACGCCATAGCTGGCGTCACGCACGTGTTGGGGGCAATTCACAGCACATGTGTATAACTAGTGCCCCCTGCCGACACTGCACACAATCACCGCAACAGCAACCACACGCATGCCATCACTGTGCATACAGAAGTGGACCACCGTGGCCTGTCCACCAATGTCGTCGCAAACTCCCCAGGCAGTGTGAATGATCCCCACATGTCCGCAAGTCCGCCACCAACCAGCGCTTTGAGGATGGCCCCCATGGAAATGCACTGCCCATCGGCAAGTACCAACTGAACACACCACACACCTCAACTCCACAATCCCCCAACTCACAACTGTGGGAATGCACATGTCACCAATCCATCACCAAAGTGACTACTGGATGTGTCTCAGTCTCCGCCACAACCTGCCCATAGGCCTACACACATGTGGTCGACCACCTTCAACGTGCACATTCACACTGGAGACGAGGTGGCTACGTCCCAAACCAACCCGCGCACATCACGATCATCGCATGCAGGGTCGTGTCAGCAAGGGCGGCGCCCCCACCCAGCCACGAGTCCGCCGCCATGACCGGTGGTGCCTGCACGATCCTGTGCGCCTGATGCACCCCAGCCCTGGTCCCCAGACCGGTCCTCCGCCCAGCGATGACTTGCCGCCCCTGCGCACCCAGGCCTCAATGCTCACCTGCCGCCACCAGCGTGTCTCCAAGAGGGCCCACCACGTGCCGGTGCATCCTCCTCAGCCGATCGCTGGATTCTGCGCCACAGGCCCCCAGCTCACCCTGCGGCACTGCACCGCGGAGTCATGTGTGTGCTGACTGCTGCCTGCTCGTACACTGCGGTCCAGCAGGGCACACTGTTCAATTTGAGTCTTGATTCGCTGGACGCCGTATCGAGGCCAACGCATCATCGCAGGCTGCACACCCGCTCAGCTCTTCAGGTGCCACTAACCCTGTGCAACGCAAGTCATCGTCACGTGGCGGTAGGCCCCTGCCAGCCACAGTGCAGCGGGTGCCACTGACCCTGTGCAACGCAAGTCATCGTCACGTGGCGGTAGGCCCGTGCGTGCTGCAGTGCAGCGGCTGCCACTGACCCTGTGACTCAAGTCCCACGACATGAGCAACATGGACGTAAGGGGGAATCACTGACCCTACATTCATCCGTACTCTCATACTTGAATGATCAAAGGCATGACACATCTGTGCGATTCTGAATGTTTAATTCACATCCAGTGGAGTGTTGCAGCTGGAGCAGTACAGGGCCATGCAAACCCCACTTCACATTATTGGCCCGTGGAGGGCCAGCAAGAGTCCTTCAGGGAATGACAAGTACATCGGAAGAGGAAGAGTTCAGTCCGCAGTCTGATCGCTGTGTCATTGGTAACCAAACAGAAAATGGCAGTCCATGTCGAGGTCCAAGGTGAGTGTCGTAGAGTGTATCGGGGGACAGTGGAAGGTGATGATGCAAAGGGCAGAACCAAGCAGAAACAGGCCATATGGCGGAGATGAATGCTACTGCCTCCTCCTTACCAGTACGGTTGATTCACCCGCATCTTCGTCCTCTGATGTCACATGTGCCTCACACCTGGGTGGTGGTGGATTGCCTGCCGCACTGTGAGGCACTGACACATCAGGGGGCGGAGATATGGATGTAGAAGCAGCAGCAGCATTCATCTGCGCCAGGCCTTGAGGCAGCAATGCCATGACGATGTGCTGCAGGGCATGGAAGGTCCCAGCCACATCTCGCTGGTGTGCAGCCGTGGCAGCCATTCTTTCCGCCTGCATCCGCTCCATGTTCTCCATGAGCCCCCGCATGTGTCCGAACTCCCGGCTGACATCGCTGGAGCCACTATGACTGGACAGTTGTTCTTGTCTCAGTATCATGACTCTAGCGATGTCAGCCATGGATCATTGGAGAGCATGGAGCGGACTGTGGGTGTCCGTTAGGGACTGTAAGTGGTCCCTGATGGGAATCAGACACCCATGTATGGCATCAAGTTTGGCTGCCATGGGGTCGAACCTCACCCGCACCTGATCAGCCATCTTCTCCTGGACCTCTAACACACGGTGTTGGAAGGCCATGTGTTGTTCGTGGGGGTCAGCCGTGGTGGTGGGTGCTTCCTGCTGTGTGGTCTGTGCAGGGGGTGGGGTCTCCTCGATGTAGCTGGGCTGCTCTGCTCCTGGAGATGAGGTGCCGTAGCTGTCCATGAACTCTTGGAGGGCGTCGGTGTCGAAGGTGTGGAGGTCCTCTTCGTCATCAGTGAAGAGCTGTTGGGTCTGCTCTGCAGGAGGTGTTGGTTCTCCACCTGCAATGTGAAGGGGAGATGCAGTTTAACATTGTGTTCACATGTATGTTGACGCATTGTACAAGTTTACCTACAAACTGCATGACAATGTACATTGTGTCTGTTTGGGGGGAGCTGCCTATTTGATGCGGGACAGTGGACATTTCGACAACACCACGGATGTGTGTTTGTACTTGTACATTATCATCTCACATTTCCCGGCTATGCCAAATGTGATTGACCAGTTTCTACACACAAGCGGCACCAGTTGTGTCCTCTGTTCTGTTGTGAACGTGCTGCAGTTTATACCACATTGTTGTCAATGTTGATGTGCTCTGAATGTTATGTGTGTGTGCTGCATTTTGGGAGAGTTGCCCCTGCAGCTCTGATTTGGCTGGCCCTTATCCCTTTCAGGCGGTGTGCCTTTGGCTTCTGTGCTTATACAGTGCTGAGATGTTGCATTCTTAGGTAAATTGGGCTCTTGGTGGGAGTTGGGACTCTGGGGCATGGTTTGTCCGCAGATGTGTTGTTGACGTCAGTGGAATGTTTGTGCACGTGGATGTGTCAGAGTGTGACCTGTTCCTTTACGGATGTGGTCCACACTCAGCCACCTCAGTGTCGTGGAGTGCAAAATGTCATGATATATTGACTGCAGCCATGCTATTCGTCATGCAGTGTCACTTGCATTGTCAGTGTGGCTCACAGACACGCCGCTTTGCTGGATTTGGCACATGTGCATGGGTTGGTTGTGAGATTGGTGATGTGTGGGAAGGGTCCCCTCTGGGCACATAGTCGACGGGGGCCTACTTGCTGTTTCTAGGTGTGCTGCAGTGTGCCAAGGGGATCAGGGACATGATCCTGAGTCACTGTGGGTGTGCACTGTGCTATACTTAATTGGGCATGTGTGCCATTGTGCCCATCTCCCCCCGTCCTCCCAGTCCCTGGTCATTACTCACCCTGTTGCTGTTGTGTCAGGTCATGTTGAGCAGTGTCCAGTGCCCCAACTCCTACCACCATCTCCACACTGATGACTGTGGCCACCATTTCCTCCATCTCATCCAGCTCCTCCTGTGGCGCTGGACTCCCACCTCCAGTCTGCATTGCTGCCTTCTGGTTGTTGCCGAGTTTTTGCTTGGTCTTGCGCTTTACATCATTCCAGCGCCTCTTGAGCTCTTCCATTGTCCTCCTCAGCACTCCGACTGCATTCACCTTGTCCAGGATGGACTGCCATATTCCATTTTTAGTTGCCAATGACACAGTGGAGGTGACGAACAGTTGTTGATGGTGTTCTATCACCTCCGTGATCAGGATCCTGTTTTCCTGCGGACTGAACCGCGTCTTCCGCTTCTTCTTGTCCTTGCCCTTCCCTGTCCCCGAGGTCCCAGGCTGCTCCTCCTGGGGGCTTGTGGGGTTCTGGCCATCCTCTGAACCTGATCCTGCTGCCTCCATTGTGCTTCGCTGTAGTTTGGTTTTTGTTTGTGTTTTTTTTTTCTGCTTTTGTAGTGATTTTTCCCGCCTGACATGTGTGATTTGCAGGCCTGGCGCTGCTTTTCGCTAATTGTATTATCGCGGTTGGGCCCATCGCAACTTTTTTCACGTTCGGGTTTGGATTTTCATCGCCGTCCCGGTAATTTTATCGCGGACATTTGACGTGTTATCGGGAGACTATCGCATGTTACCGCCGTGTTGAGAATACGACGTTAACACGGAGTTATTAGATAGGCGGCGATATGAAAACTTGCGTTAACCTATTTAGGCGATGTTTATCACACGTTCTTGAGAATATCCCCCTATGTGAACAAATGCACAGTGAAGACACCTCACATCTTGAGCACAGTCAAGAGGGAGCCCTCTTGAATAATATTCTGGCAGAGTTCAGTTTGGAATGTGTCATGACTAAAGCATTTCGCAATTTGAATGGTAGTTTTTCTCCTACTTTTGTTGAGCATGGTGTGAATTCCACATTAGATTTTATTTTTGTATCTGCACCGTTACCAAATTGGTTAGGCCCCTTTGGTATAAGTATCACTGATTTTATGACTACTACTGCATTTAAATTGGTATTAGTAGTTTGTTTGTCAAGTCCCCATACAAAGCATGATTTCCCAGCTGGATAGTAAAGTGACTGATCAGGGAAGAAGAATAAAATGGTCTAAAATTATCCCTGAAGATTTCCTGAAGAGCCTAGTAGTTGCTAAGGGTAAGAAATTTGATTTGTGCTTGGGGGACTCATTTGATAAGGTTGGTTTTCTAAGTGCATATAATGAGATCCAAGCAAATATTTAACCCAGATTGTCTCTTCCTCCCAAAATGGTTGTTAAAAACAAGCCCAGGTGGTTTAACAAAGATTGCTCTGACGCCCATAAATTGTTTTTGTCCACGCTTAAAGCCCAGCCTAAAGATCAATGCCTAATGGCTTATAAAAAGGCGACAGAGAGGACGAAAAAGGAACTTAGAGAGGACGCCTGGATTTACTTGATGGAAGCCTCAGTCAAGGCAGACAGTAGCCAATTCTGGGAGATAGTTAATCGCCCCCTATTGAATGGCAATGGAGCTCATGCCACTTCTTCTCATATTCCCCCCAGGAAATGGATAAAGCCCTTTGAGGGCATTTATGGTTCAGAGGCCTGTGTTTTTTTGCATGAGCCCCCAGTTACAGTGCTAGAACAGTGTACCTTAACATTTGATGTGGAGGAGATTATGCTAGCAATAGAACGTATGACAGGACATAAGGCCCCTGGCCCTAATGGGATCCCCACTGACCTGTTCAAGAAGTTGCCTAGCTTGTGGGCCCTGATTCTAACTCAACTATTTAATCTGGTTATACGTACAGGGCTACTGCATTCATGGCCCCAGTCTATTATTATTCTCGTTTATAAAAAGGGCTCCAGAGATCTTTCCTGCTGCTACAGTCCCATTTCCTTGATAGACTTGGTGATCAAGGTAATGGGCAGTGTGATCCTAGAAAGGGCCATGTTACGGGCTGAGGAAGGGTCTGTTTTATCTGATTTGCAGTATGGCTTCCGACTGGGCTTGGGCACTTGTGACCAGTGTTTACATTTTTACATGCTGATCAATATGTATACTGTGGCAAAATCATGATCATTGTTCATAGCATATATGAATCTATCTTCTGCCTTTGATAAGATGAATAGATCCAAACTGTGGCAGATCTTGCAAGACATGGGCTTGAATACAGCTACTATTGCTTTTCTCAGTGAGTTACATAGAGACATGAGGCTGGTTGTTCGATATAATACGGATAGGTCTTGCACTAGCTCCTTTAGATTGAGGAGTGGAGTAAGACAGTGGTGTATAATGGCCCCTTTTTTGTTCACATTGCATGTGAATGACTTAGGAGCTATTTCACTTGATAAACCGGTGGACTGCCCGCAAATAGGCTCCCACCAGATCGCTGCATTGCTATACGCAGATGATACCATTTTATTAGCAAGAACAGCCCTGGATCTCCAGACATTACTTGATTGTTTCATACAATACATGAAGAGTTTAGATCTCTCTACCAACTACAGCAAGTTACAGGTAATGATGGTGGGACCCAAAAATCTAAGAGACTAGCTCTGTCAAGAACCATAGGAGCACTCTTTTCTTTTTCCAACAGAACCAACAGCAAACAACTGGGTGCCCTGATTAAGCTATACCAGGCTAAATCTGTTTCAGTAGCCACTTGTGGTAGTGATGTCTTGGGTTATGTTAATTTAAGGGAGCTTCAAGTGGTTAAAAATGGGTATTGTAGGTGGTCATTGTAGGAAAGAGACCCTTTTTGCATGGTTACCCCCTAACTTTTTGCTAACCAGGCCCCAGCACCTGTGTTCTTTCCCAAAACTGACCCGTTGTTTCACCAATTGGCACACCTCTGATCCACTTGTAAGTCCCTTGTAAAAGGCACCCCAGGTACCAAGGGCCTTGTGATAAGAGAGGGCCCCTGAGGGCTGCAGAATGTATTATGCCACTTTCAGAGACCCCTCACCTTAACACCCACACACTGCCATTGCAAGCTGCGTGTTTTGGTGCAGACCAAACTGAAGAGTCAACATGGCCCACATCCCTCTGTGCCATGCCCACCAACACTGCCTATGGCATGAGTAAGTCACCCCTCTAACATGCCTCACAGCCCTATGACAGGGTGCACCATCCCACGGGTGGGGACATAGCTGCAAGAGCAATATGCCCCTACAGTGTCTGTGCCATTCACAGACGTTGTAAGTGCAGTCAAGCCATATTGAGTACACGGGCTAGGAGTTTGCCATTATAAACTCCACAGCTCCATGATGACTTTACTGAAAACTGGGAAGTTTGGTACCAAACCTCTCGGAATAATAAACCCACACTGATGCCAGTGTTGGAATTATTTTAAAATGCAATCAGAGGGCAGCTTAGAGATGCCCCCTGAAAAAAGGAACAACTTCTAGTGTACTGGTTCCCGGCAGCCAGCCACGACCAGACAGGCTTGTGACCTCATGGGGTGAGAGCCTTTGTGCGGAGATCAGAAACAAAGCCTGCTCTGGGTGGAGGTGTTTCACACCTCCCCCTGGCAGGAACAGCAAAACATGGCAGTGAGCCTCAAAGGCTCTCACCTTGTGATGTGCTGATGTGGGCAGCTCCAACCAGTAGAGATGCCCACCCCCCTGTCCAGGCCCCACTTTTGGCAGCAGGACAGGTAGGAAAATTAGTAAGCAGAGTAGGAATGACCTCCTTAGCCTGGAACACCCCTAGGATCACCTGGATCTAAGATGAACCCCTCGCTTAGAAATTCTTCATCTTGAATTGGAGAATTAGGCCCAATAGGTACATGGATGTGCCCCTCTCCACAAAGGAAGGGGGAACCCAAATGATGCAGTCACCCCAGGAGACAGTAGCCATTGGCTACCGCCCGACCTCAGTAACACCCTTAAATTTAGTATTTAAGGGCTCCCCTGAACCTTGTTCCTCAGATTCGACAGAACAAAGAAGACAGAATTAGACTGCTGCCAGACCAGGAACTGAACCGCTGCAGACAGAACTCGGCAAGAACCCGCCGCCTGTAGCCGATTCGACAATTGAACCTGCTGCCCTTCCAGAAACACTGCAAGGCCTCCAAGAAACTCTGGAGACCTTCCATCCTTCAGCCAATCTCCAGAAACTCCTTTAGGACTAGAGGCTCTAGTCCCCGGCACCTGCTGGCACAAAAACCGGAATAGCTGCGGACCGACACTGGTGTCGATGCGACTCTCTATTGCAAAAGAAACCTAAGACCGCAGCAGAAGAGGACCGACACTTGTGTTGATGGGACTTTGTCCTGCCAGAAGAAAGCACTGCAGCTTGACGGCCTCCATGACCTAGAGGGATCCTCTTGGATCAACGACCGAGCTGTTTACAATATAGCTCCCGATAGCCTGTATCCTCCTTCAAGTGGCCCTGTCGGCCTCCTCTTGCCCTGCCTGCTCAGCCGCGGCCTCTCCGAGACGGCCCAACATTGGCAGAATTCCTCCATCGTCTGCGCATCTCCAATCACACGACCGCGACTTCTAGGCTGGTGGTGCATCCCTTCGATCTACAGTGACCCGCTGACGAGGACCATGACAGTACCAGCGTTGGCAGCCTACTGAATCCCATTCATCTCCATTGCACTCCGCTGACCACTAGGGCAAAGATTATTTGCCGGTAACGACTGTCGTGGGGTAGATACTGTACCCCGCACGTCTTCGGGTGCCCCCAGTCTCCATTGACTAGCCTTGGGCGTGGAAAATTCTGCACCCAGCCGCCCTAGTGCCGCTGGTGGTGCAGTACCTACCTTGAACTGACCCTCACCCAGGGCAGATCTAAACCCCGGGAGACTGGAAACGTAAGTCGTGTACATACCTGCTGATGTATAACATTGTTTTCCTTCCTTAGGATTGCCTTGCATCCTATCTGTTGCATTCATCTTTTTCAAATACCCAGCGTTACTGTTGCTAATTGACAAGTACGAGAGTATTTCCGAGTCTATAAAGCATTTCTACTACATGTTGAAGGTATTACCTCCCAGAAAAGTCTACTTACCTGTAACTGAGATGGATTTAGTTCCTACAATAAAAGTAATTAAAGTAATATTTTTGCAAAACATTGGTCTAGAGTTAGTCATTGAGTGTTTGTTCTTTTCTTGTATGAGTATGTACAACAAATGCATTCACACTACTCTCTGATATGCCTAACTGCTCTACCACACTACCAAAAATAGAGCTTTTTAGTATTATTTACTTAATCCTCTTTAAACCGCTGGGGATCCACTGGACTCGGTGCACACTATACCTTACTTTGGTATAGTATATACAGAGCCAGCTTCCTACACTCATTAGTGGTCCCTGCTTCTACCTCTGCTTTTATGGTTCAAGAGGAGTTAGGGTTGCCATATCTGTCGGATCTTATCGCCCTTCACCCCTTGATGAGGTGGCATACTATCTGGGTACAATCGGAAAATCGTCCAGGTAGAGAGATAGTCAAAGACTGCCTAGAGCTTAATGGGTGGACTTCAGTTAAATGGCTGATTTATATTAGGGATAACTTTACCAAACAAGGTAGGCCTGCCTTGTTTGAGTTGTTCTCTTCCATAACAAAAGCTGATATTGCAGGGACCTGGGACAACTTCTTATTATGGAGAAAAATCGAGAGGGAGGCAATTGAGCTGGAGAAACCCCTGGTCTGAGGGCATGCACTGATTGTAACACGTCCCGCCATCAAACCTTATCTGCTTAGCACTTTTAATGTCCACCATTGGTTCCTCTTCCCTAGATTTAGGTTAAATCAGTACCACATGTTGGCATTCCCTAATCCTGGCACATGGAGCACGAAGCCATCATGTCCCTGTGATAATTTTTCTCCACAGGATCTCTTGCATTTTGTTTTCTTCTATAGTTTTTATGAGACCCCTCGAAGAATATTCAGTTGCCATTCTTGAAATCCTTGCATTTTGTTCAGGTTAAGCCTGCCGTAATGTTTTTACAGCAATTTTTGGACGTACATTTAACTTGTGACTTTGCTTGCTTTCGCGCCTCATCATTGAAGCTCAGGAAGTTGCTTGACATGGAGGTTGATTCCATTTGACTCTCTTGGGGGGGAAGATGATCTCATACACAATGCACTTTATTATGTTTTACTTTTTTGGAAAATAATTATGTTTTTTTAAAGTATTTAAATATTTAGTTATTGGTCAGGAAATTATGTGTAATATGCTTTCCCGAGTGTATAAATTCTGGGCTTAAATATGGTGGTTCTATACATTAAGAATTGCTGTCTGTATAATTTTATTGTGGGACTGATAATGGAGGAATTGTTTTAGGTCATATTGATTTTAACTATTGACATATTAGTTTTTTTATGTATTTCAGGCCTTTCTTAGACTTTTAATGATGTGCTTTGATTGTTGTTAAGACAATTTAATCTCTGGATCTAGATTTAATGTGGGTTTAATTGATTGCTGTATGTATTCATCTTTTATTCACTTTTATGCTCATGTAGACGAATAAAATAAATCTTGGCCTTGACCTATCAAGAAAGGTGTCAGCATCAGAACCTCTGTAGAAGTTCTATAAGTAAAAAATCATGTTTAGCATGAAGTCACACAATCAAAGATGTCCAGAGAGGTCTGTACCTCTCCAAGTCTAAAGGGAATTTGACTAAACCCAATGTGGGTTCACTAATTAAAATGCAAGAGAACATTACAGAAAGTATGACCTCATATACATCATAATATGCGTTCCAGTTCCCAGAAAAGAACTTGGTGCCTTGAACACTACTCCCATATTCCAGTTCCTCCTTCCAAAGCATTCTTGGTTCCTCCCTTCATCTGATAGTACCAACTGGTACCACTCCCTTTGTTCTTCATTTAAATTATTTGACCTTGTCAGCTCTTCTTCGCCTCTCTATCTCTGAAATATAATGTGCTTTTCACTAACTAAGGAATGCCTTTGGTTTGCACCTCCAAAGGAGAAAAACATGCAGAAAAACAACTTTCATTAAAGTATTAACTGTCTCAACTGTAAGCTTAAGGCCCACAATCACACTAACGTAACAATTCTCTTAAAACATGTTAGTTCTACAACCTACATATAATCCAATGAATGAAATCTTGACTAATGAATCCAGCTATATCGTGCGGTACTCTTATATGTAGCACAATAACTCATACATTTTATTAAGCAAAAACGGAAACTGGTCACAATTTATAAAGAAAGAATTAACACAGATTCATTCATTCATTCTCACTAATCCCTGGCATATGCACAGCATTAAATGCATCTTAGAGCACCACCTTACAATCTAAACTGATAGGAGATTAATATCAGCAATGCAGATGTCTCTGAAAAGGAAAAACTTTAATATGCAGACACACACATATATATATATTTAAACATACAATAGATGTACTTTCTATATCTTTAGTGCACGGGCTCCCGCGCTTCGTTTAATTAGGCCCCTGGGTGGGCCAGGTCCAGGGGGCAATAATCTAAATACCCATGCAGCCCCAGGGACCGCCACCACCACGGGGCTACATTGAAAAGATGTGTGGGAGAGCTCCAGACCCCCCATGGAGCCCTGGGGACTGCCACCTCCCCGGTGCTATATTAGAAAATAAAGTGTGGTTGACTTGAACCCCCACACACAGCCTTGGGGTCCACCACCTCCCCGTGGCTTCAATACTGTTGGAGGGGGGCCACGCAACCCCCCTCATGGAGCCGTAAATGGCCTTGGGGACCGCCACCCCCCAGGGCCGGCTCCATGCACTTTGCTATGGGATGGAGGGAGCACCGCTCCTGCCATCCCTTAGCAAACAAGTGCTCCACTTTGAACAAGTGAGAGCATTTTGCTTTCACCTTTTCAAAGTGGAGCACTTTGCTTTTTACCCTCAGGGAGCTGTATGTCAGCAGGTCCCTGGGGATAAAAAGCCATGTCGGCTCCCGCAGGAGGCGGGAGCCGGCTGGGACCGCAGGGGCCTTCAGGCTCCCCTGTGGTCCCCGACCATCTGGCCATGCCCCGGGGGATGGGGTCCCCGGGGCTGAAAATGGCCCGGGAGGGGGCCGCTCAGCCCACCTCCCTTTTTAAAAAAAAAAGGAATGTCCTGGCCCCAGGGGAGGAGGGCCGCGCACCCCCCTCCCTTGAAAAAATTTAAAAAATTTTTTTTTTAATGGCTGGGCCCCGGGAGATGGGGTCCACAGGGCAGAAATCTGCCTGGGGAGGGGGGCCATACGGCCCACCTCCCCTTTAAAATAAAATAAATAAATAAACAAAGGCCTAGCCCCAGAGGATGGGGGCCACGGGGCAGAAATCGGCATCGGGAGGGGGGCTGCACACTCCCCTCCCTTTTTATTTTATTTTTTTTAAAATGCTCATGCCCCGGGGGATGGGGTCCCCGGGGCCCTAAATGCTCAAGGGAAGGGGGGCCACACAGCCCTCTTCCTAAAATAAAAAAAAGGAAGCCGGCAACACGCCGGAGGCCCTGCCCCCTATGTTAAATACTCTGCAAACTCACCTCCTGGCGCGCTCTTGGTTGGGGGATGAAATCCCCTTCGATGCTGAGGGTCCTTAGGGGCCAAATAGCCCACCTGTTACCTCCAGTAAGCCCCACACAGTGGGATTGCTGAGAGGTGGTCAGAGGCCATGCCCCTTTTGCACCACTCTGCAAACGCGCCTCTTGGCACACTGCTGGTGGGGCGATGAGGTCCCCTTGTGTCCTGAGGACCTCAGGACTAAAGTGGACTTCATCCCGCAAGCAGCAGTGCGCTAGGAGGCACGTTTGCAGGGTGGTGAAGAAAGGGGGCGTGGCCTCTGACCACCTCTCAGTATCCAGCTGTGTGGGGCTTACTGGAGGTAAGAGGAGGGCTTGTTGGCCCCCAGGGACCCTCAATAGGCAAGGGGACTTCATCCCCCAACCAAGTGCGCTCCAGGAGGCACGTTTGCAGAGTGGTGGAGAAAGTGGGCTTGGCATGTGACCAGCTCTCAACAATACCAATGTGTGGGGCTTACTGGAGGTAACATGTAGGCTATGGCCCCTAAGGATCCCCAGCAGCGAAGGAGACTTCATCCCTCAACCAAGAGCGCGCCAGGAGGTGCGTTTGCAGAGTAGTGGACAAAGGGGGCATGGCCTGGTATCAGAACTCAGCAATCCTGCTGTGTAGGACTTACTGGAGGTAATAGGACCAGTAGTTGGCCCCCAACTACCCCTCCTGTTACTGCCAGTAAGTCCCACACAGTGGGATTGCTAAGAGGTCTTCGGAGGCCATGCCCCCTTTCTCCACCACTCTGCAAACGCACCTCCTGGTGCACTACTGGATGGGGGATGAAGTTCACATTACTCCTGAGGGATCTTGGGGGACGAGAAGTGTGAGAAGTTGGCCTGGCATATGCTGTCCACTAATTATAGTGGGCACCTTGCACCAGTACAAACAACCCCTTATAGGTTAAAGAAAACCTTATTGAAAGCTATCCTAGTGGTAGCTATGGAGAGCAGCCTTCAGGCTAAGTCTTGAAGGAATGTAAAGCAGCTTGTTTTACCAGTCTATAATCTCTTGAGTGATCAAATGAAAGAGCACCACACCAGGTATATATTCAAAATATATGTATTTATTGCTAAACACACCCCTCTAGTCTCTTTATGAGGCTAGAGTTCGAAGTACACAAGTTATAAGTTATTTAAACACAGTAATAGCACAAATACACGTTTGGGCCCTAGGGGCGTACTCAAACCATATACCAATAAAGTGGTATAAGAACCACGACTGAACTAGACACTAGGCCTAGAGCCTCTAGAAGTGCTTGGACCACAAGGAACCACCCAAGGTAGAGACACAGGGGACCCACGGGGGACGCGTGCAGTGTAAATACACAACCGCGATACGACGTTAACTTCTATGGAGAAAGTCGCGATCAGGAAATTAAAGAAAAGGGACACTTAAAGGAGGACTTGGAGCAAACCCTTTGAGAACTAGGTCGTTCTAGAGTCTCTACCCACGGGAGCACCGGAGTACTCGTGTTACCTCACCCAGGGAAGCCGGGTGCATAGGTGCCTTTCGGGGTCGGGTTTCGTCGTCGATTTGAATGGCGATCTGCTGCAAAGTGCTGCTGGCGACCAAGTGGAAAGTGTCCGGGTGGATCCAAGAGTGGATCGGAGATCTGAAGAACCTGAAAGCAGAGGGGACAGAGTCTGGGTCCAGGAAGGCGATGGACAGATGCCCACCGATGTCGAGTGCTTCAGGTGCATTGACGGTCATCTTGACTCTTCAGCCACGAGGTCCAGGAGGCATTGTCGGCGACCAGGAGCAGGATTCGGGCTGGGACACAATGTCTGTCGAGTGCTGAGGTGTCGGCGACCAGATTGGACCCAACAAGCCTTGGCAACAGCAAGTCTCAATGAAGATGAAGAACGTCAATGGTGCAGACCAGCAAGGTCTGGGGAACTCACCCAGCAAAGGTAAGTGAGGGCAGGCCTGGAGCAATCAGGATGCCCAAGAAGAAAAAGATTGGTCTTCGTGAAGGGCTACTAGCCAACGGGCTAGCAACCGCGAAAGAGCCTCAAGACGTCGCACGTGGATCTGGCTCACAGGACACTCGTGGAGTGGAGGCCAGTGATCTTCGGTGCAGTTGGTGCTGGAGGCTAGGGCTACTCGGAGCCCAAAGCACGACTTCGTGGGAGACCCAGAAGAGGATGCACTTGCAAATGTGCTCGGTGTCCAGGGTTCACGGTCTCACGTTACCCACGATAGCTACGGGCCTCAGCTTTTGCTGGGGACTCAGGGTAGCCTCGGGAAGTCTGAGAATCCACGTCTGGTGATGCGAAGACTTTGACGTCCGACGGGAGCTTCAGAAATGCAGACCGGACAGATGCGTCTTTGGTGCCTGCCAAGCAGGGGAGTCACTCCTTGACCCCAAGGGAGATTCTTCTGTCCTCTAATCTTGAGTAGAGCGTCGAAGGTCCAGGATTCTGTTTCAGAGTTTTGTCCAGGGATAATCTAAAGTCCTAAGGACTGGGTTCCTATACTTATACTAAGTTTAGGGGTTGGACTACTCTGTGGCCCCACCTATGGGTGGGTCAGGGCAGAGGGGTGGCTACACCCCTTTCCCTTTGTCCAGTTCACGCCAAAGCAGGGGCTGCAGGCCCCTGATCCGGTTTGAACTGGGGTATGCACAGGGACACCAAGTGTGCCCCCAGTGCAGGACTTCAAAGCACCCGAAAGTGCTCCCGCCCAGCCCCAATACACATTATCCTGTCTGGGGAGGTGGTCACACCTCCCTGGGACAGGAAACCTATTGTCCAGGCCTCCCCTGCCGGAGTTTCATCCAGCAGCAGGAGGCCAGACTTGTGTCTGTGGCAGCAGCATCCATTTTGTGATGCCAGGCTTTAGAAAGAAGTTACCGGCCAGGCCAGGGTTAACATGTCTCTCCCTCTAGAAGGGTGGAATGCTACCCCCGCCACCAGAATTGGTGGGGGGGTAGTATTCCAAGATGTTTGACACCAAACACGACATGTTTCGGTGCAGCCATTCCAAAGTTAGCATTTAACGCGAGGTTATAATGCGATTAAGAGTATATGGTAAGGCTGCACTACAAACAGCATCAGAGAAGGGTCTCCGAACGCTGCAGAGGGGCCCTGCTCATGCAGGGGCACCCTCTCACATAGGAACCACGCACTCTGCCTTCAGGATTGATAAGGCCTGCCATAGGAGTGACTTATAGGTTTATATGTGTGTATGTATTTAGTGATATAGGTAACCTATATCACAGTAAGGGGTGCATGCACCACCTTACCCAGGCTGCAGTAGCAGACCTGTGGTGTCAGTTTGGATGGCCTTCCATGGCCTTCCAGGGGTGGCATAATACATGCTGCAGCCCCTGGTAGGCCTCTGAGGTACCTATGCCCTTGGTACATAGTATACCATATACTAGGGACTTATAAGGGCACTCCAGATTTCAATCAGAGATGTGCCTAAGGCACATGGAAACCTTTTTACAGAGAAAGCAGATAGACTGGGGCCCTGAATAGCAGGATCCCAGTCCAACTAAGTCATAAACCAGCAAAACACCATAAAAAAAGTGGGGGCAACCATATAGTCAGATTCCACCTTCCTACAAGAAGCCGTCCTGGTACCTCCTGTAAGTCTTATGCAGCGGAATTCCTGAGCGCTGGTTGGAGGCCCAGAAATTCACTGAAAAAATCACAGGTTTCAGGGATGTTATAGTTAGAAATTAGCACGTACAAAACCTTAGAAATTCACTGAAAAAAAGCAAAAGTTTCAGGGATGTTATAGTTAGTAATTAGCATTTAAAAACCTTAGAAATTCACTGAAAAAAACACAGGTTTCAGGGACGTTCAAGTTAGAAATTAGCTTTTAAAAAACCTTAGAAATTCACGGGAAAAGCCAAAGGTTACAGAGAGGTTATAGTTAGGCTGACATTTCACTCCTACAAAACCAGAGAAATTCAGCCGTTATAGTTAGCTGAGCTAACTATAACTTGCGCCTCCACAATGCACTGCTGATGATGTCACATATTACATCACTCATGACATGGTCAGTAACATCACTGATGACATCACTTATGACATCTTAAAGGGAGCTGCTCACATGCTGGTTAATAGCACATGAGCAGGCCAGGATTGGTCGTGGGAGTTTGCTGGGGCCTGCACTACAGTCCCAGGAGAAGAGGTCAGAGTGAGGAGGACGTTGTCTGTCAGGATCCAGTAAGTATTTTTCTTTCTTTTTTTATTTTGTTAGCCCGTGCACGCACCTACCCATTTGCCGACCCCCCTCAGTAGATGCCAGCCACCACTGCAACACACTTGTGTAAGAGCTTCATCATCTTCCTTTCGTGTGGCCATAAAAATATGTCATCAATGTAGTTGAAAGCCTTTGTGACAGGCTGCATTATGCAACTGACATCCTGAAAGAGTTCTGCAGCTGATGACACACCGAAACTTAGCCCTTTATATCAAAATAATTCAACATACTTTGAAAAAGAAGAAATGTGACACTCCGAAACTTAGCCTTTTATATCTAAATAAACCAACATGAGCTGAAAAAGTAAAAATGTACCTGCAATTTTCTTTCAGTTCAAGTAGGTGATATCCTTTGTTAAAATCAAGGCAGGAAAAGACTTTGGCTCTATTCAGCTGTGTAATCATGTTAGCAATGTGCGGACATGGATATCATTCTTTCAATCGCTTTGTTAGCTTGGCGCATAATAATGCAGATGCGTACAGCTCCTCCTCTATCCTTCTTTAGTACTACCCAGCGGCGGCCGGCACAGGTAAATGCAGTGGGGCGGGACAGGGGCTGGGCGGGGTGGGAGGGAGGAAGGCGACAGACGACGGAACAGATATAATTAAATTAAAAAATATACATATTCCGTCGACCTCCCCTCCGGCCGCGCCCTGCCCCGCCCACCGCACTTACCTGAGCCGGCTGCCGCTGGTACTACCACTATGGGTGACACCCATGGCATTGGACCAGTGGTTCACTCAATGATGTTGTGCTTTAATAGTGACTCAAGTTCTTTCTCAATAGCCTCTTGTAAATGTAATGCAATTCAACGATGTAGTTGAGCAACAGGACGGAAGTCCTCATTTATGTGAAGCTGCACTCTCATGGTATTATGTCTCCCTAGTCCATGAAACAAGGATGGAAACTGATTCACTATCTCATGATAGGCATTGACATTGTAGTTTACAGAAATCAGCCCCATGTCAGCAGCAGTACTGAAACTGAGTAAACATGCACTCCATGAGGTGCCTGGAAAACATGAATTGGTGCTTGTACTTTCGTCTTTTTATGCTTCATAGTTGCTATGAATGAACCTTGACTTTGTAGTGCTGTAGAAGCAGCCCACGTATACACTTTGGTTTTTGACGGGATTAAATGGGGCACTGGAGATAGTTCATTGTACTTTTCTGCTGGCATAATGTTTATTTACGCACCACTGTCTATGATAAAAGGTATGAAGAACCCATTCACTTTCAGTGTGATCTTGGGACAGTGTCCAAATGAATTTTGCTCTTTCACTTGTTGACCTAACTTCGACCGGCATTCTTCCTTGCAAGAAGTTAATCCTACATGTGTACATCGTCCAGCAGTCAACATTGACATCACACACCCATCTTCTTCACTGTCACTTGACAATGATGAACTTTTAGGCGAGGAATTTGACGATAATAAACGTCGTTCAGTTTCTACTTGCCTCAACTGATGCTGCCACTAGGCATAGTGGGCATGGATGGAACATCTCTGGAACTTTCTGGCATCCATTTTGTTTTCTCAATGTGACGCACTTGATCTTTCCTCTATTTTGTATTCTCAACATGACACACTTGATCTTTCCTTTCCTTCGCTTTGCAAACCGTTACAAATTCTCTTTCCTGCATCCTTTGCATATCTGTCCATTGGCGGAATATATATTTCCTTCATGTGGAAAGTTAAATTCACATCGAAAACACAACTTTTATTTTTTTCGAGACTTTACTTTAAAGCCTTCTAACTTGTATTTTGACTTACTTTTCACACTCAGTACTGATTCATTTTGGGCCATTCTGGCCTCCATGTTAGCTGCATGTCTGTCAGCTCTTTTTCTCACTCTGGCAGCCATGAGCACTCGCTTCAAGCTGAGTGTCTCTTTCAGCGTCCGTCGTCTGAAAGAATCGGAGCGACAACCATCTAGTACGCTGAGATACTTGACCTCTTCATCATTGAACGCGTTGAACTTGCAATGCTTTATGAGCGAATCAAGTCTTTCTACAAACTCATCCATTGTTTCTGCCTTACTTGGTTGAAAATATACCTTTCATAGTTGACATTTGGCATTGGATTGAACTTGGTGTTCAGAACATCTTTGATTTGACAGCACGTCACTTCCCCACCATGTGGTATTTTGTTTATCACTTCTTTTACTCCTTCACTCGCCAAATTATTTCGATATTTATTGATCTTTTTGTCAATGGCTTCTTCCAGTGCGTCAATGAAATCATCAAAGCTTTCGATCCAGGCAGTCCATCTGTCACCAATATTCTGCTTTTTGGTGGTATCGAAGGGAGGTAGTGGTGTTACGAATGTGGCAGCTTCATAACATGTGGAACTTTCTGCGGCTAGGAGCGCAGCTCGCTCCAACAGCATCTGCTGCCTGCTTGTACCAGCACCTTTGTCAAGCACTAGCCACATGCTGACACTTGGGTCATCACGCCCGCTCTCCGGTCATGAGGCACTGTTCTTGCATAGGTTCTTCACCCTTCTCACCTCTTTGCATTTCTACTGCATTTCGGGTTTCTACTGCCTTTAGGGTTTCTCTGCATCAGAAATGTTAACACTTTTAGCGCTTTCCTGTACTCTGCTATCACTGCTTTTAGTGCTTCTCTGTCTCTGGTTGTTGCTGCCCTTAGCATTGCCGAAATGTATGAATGACAGCTTTGTGCCAGGCTGTAGCGCAGTATCTCTTATCTCGACTTTACCAGCAAATTTCTAACCAACGACAAACAAAGTTTCTGTAAGGACTTCACTTTCTTCACAATCCTTGCACTGGCAGGAGTTGCGCTTTGACTCCACACGCGCCAACATCGACTTTCACTTTGACTGAGGCACACATGGCGCGCACGAGCAGTTTGCTGGACCACGGAAAACTCTCCAGGATAGAACTTTCAGTTCTTCAGGTCATGGGGTTTATGAAATCCCCTCCATGTTGCCCGAGTACAGGAAAATGATCACACCACACATAGAGCTTGGTATTACACGTCTTTATTCCTCAGCGTATAACCATTAACAGAACATTCTACATCATGAATTGTATCACCCACACTGATGCACTTGCATCACTGTTCTATGGGGACCATCAGGAACCAAAAGCATCCCGTCATCTCTCACTCATAAGACATTACAGATACTATTGATGTATGTAGAAAGTAATTAACACAAATTAATTTGTACAATTGATGGCCAATACACAATTTAATACATACTCTGTACTATAAAAGAGGTCAAAGTTAGTATTATTAGGAAGACCCACAAATATTACATAGATATAAAGCACAACAAATAAATTGCGTAATATCTCGGTCTATGTCTTGACCAACATATGAAGTTCCAAGTTCAGAATCTCTTTGTTTAACCCTAATGGCTGCCAAGGCCACAGAGAGCTATCTAGATCCTGGCAAAATTGTTATTATGCATGCGAAATGTGGTGACATTCGTGTAGTTCACATTATGCAGACTGTGATAATTCCATTTTACAGCCACTCTATTTCATGAAATATTTGTTCATCGTAGACTAGTTTGAGCAGAAGATAGCCTGTGGAAAATGTAAAAGAGATGTCTATGTGGCAGAGAGGCATTTTTTCTGCTTGAACCAGATAAACCTCACATTCAATCTTAACTGGAGATGCCAGACAAGTACATTTTTTATAATATGCAATATTTCATGTAATGTTTGTGAAAATTAAGGATATGCTGCAATAAAAAATCATTCTTTATAAAAAAAATTACCACCATGACCATCACCTCCACAATTAGCTCCACCATTGCCACCTCCGCCACAGCAATTACCATCATCGCCAGCAGTACAACCATAATAACCAACACCACCATTATAATGACCTTTACCACAAATATGATTACCTCTTCCATTAACACCACCACCACAGCTATTAACAGCATTACTGAAATACCAAGAAGCCCCCCCAGGTTGTTTAAAAAAAAAAGAACGAACTTCACACAGCTGAGTAAGAGAACAATATAAATACATCAATCACACCAGATGCGATGCAAAAGAAGTCTATTAAACTCACATTTAGCAAATATACAAGTGCTTTAATTTTCTTTTTTTTTATTGGAGCCATCGAAATACGTGGATGATTTTTTAATCCACAATTCTCCTGCACTGAACGAATGTATATGGAACATTGATCCATTGTTGAACATTGACAATATTGGCAAGGTAGAATAAGTTTTAAAGACCAACTATTATGTATTTTTTTATTCTTCCGATTTTGTTATGTGATGTTCAATATGTCTGTGTATGGATTTTTATATCTATGCTAAAAAGGTTTCAAAATATTAATAAATATGTGGAATTGCAAAATGTTGGTCTAATACCCTTTTTTGGTTAGAATTAAGAAGCTGGTTTGATTAATTTAGTCCAATTGTTCTGTTACTCAGCTGTTTGAAGGTTCTTCTTTTTCAAACAGCCTGGGGAACCTATTGATGTTGTGGTTATTTAACTCTGTACCCTTTGTTTACAGGGTTGCTCTCTTTTGAGCCTTATTAACTGCATTACCATCACAACCATTGCCACCACCACCTCACTGTTGCCACTATTACCATCACCATCAGTACCACCAATATTATCACCACAAAGTAATTGCAATCATCACCATAGCCATCACCACTTCCACCACTATTACCACGACTATCGTTTTCACCACCATCATTACCACCACCTGCATTATCACTGCTTCCACTGTTAGTTCTGCCACCACTACTACCATTCCCACAATCATTACCACCACCATATTACCAACACTGCCAAAATTACCCCATCATTACCACCAGCCTTACCACTATGTCTACATCACCTTTACCATTATCATGAATACTACCACCATTACCATTATAACCGCAACCATTTTAACCAGCACCATTGCCAAAAACACCCCCACAATTAGGTATGGTACCCCAACATACTGAAAATCATAACCACAGCCACCATTAAAACCACCACCTTTACCAGCACCACTATTACAACCATTATCGCCATCACTACCAATGCCACCAGGAATGCTACAACCAATATTACCACAATTGCCACCTCCACAACTTTACCACTAATACCAATTACACCCCCACTACTATACCAGAAATATTGCCAGCACAACCAGTTTTGCCATTATATTGACCTTTACCACTACCAACATTACTGAAACCATTATTAATGTCACCACCACTGCCACTATTACCACCACAACAATGGTTACAAGAACCATTACCACAACCACCACCACCACCTATTGGTGCCACTATCATTACCATCATTATTATGAATATCACAATTGCAATCACCATTACCACTACCTCCATTACCACTAAGATCATGACTACCTTTTCCGACAGTACTACAACCACTATGATAATTTGTCAACATTATCATCATCATCACAATTGGCACCATAAAAACAATCACCACCACGTGTATCATTTATGCCAGCATTGCTATCACCACCACAAAAATTATGACCCATACCACTAGCATTATCACAATGACCATCACCATCATTATGATTATGACCACCAATATCAGGATTACCACACCACCATTGCCACCACCACCACCATCTCCAGCATTACCATCACCATGTGAGGCTATCAGCACCTGTATATTTAATACCACCTTCATTGCCATCTCCATTTCCTCCATCACCACATTACCACCAGCACCACCAGCCTTGCCATCACTACCAACAACACCACAATTACCACTATTACTTCCACCACCACCATTAACACCACCATTACAACCAGGGCTTCCACTTCCAACATCACCTTTACCGCCACCAACTTCTCCATTATAACTGATGCCACTTCTATTATCATCTCTATCACTACTACCACCACCACCACCATCATAGTGATTATCTCCCCAGTCCTTACTATTACCAATACTGCCAACATTACCATCAACATTATTACCACCAGCTTTGACACCACCTTTGCCAGTGGTAAAGCTTGAACTGAACTGAAGCATGTCAACCTAGGGTACACTTGTTTACAAACTTACCTATTTACTTTTCTTTTACTTATTGCAGTTTATGTATTGCATGGACTTGGTCCACAGGCATTAGAGCATTTTTTGAGTGAGAAGCAAGTAATTTCTTGTTAACACACATCATAAAATAACCAATTAGCACATGGAAAACAAGGGACATAGGCCCTCATGTAGGAAGAAATTTCAGGGTCACAAAGGTCAAATTGTATCCTTTGAGACTGCAAAATGGCATTTTAATATGAATAAAACCCAAAGTGCAATTCAGTAACATATTACCAAATTGCAATTTAGATTAGGGAGTAAATACCAAATTGGTATTTGGAAGGGGTGTGTGAAGGGCCTCACTTCCAAATACTGATTCCTTAAGTTATGTATTAATGTTTTGCAACCATAATCCAGTCACAAAACATTCATGTGTTAACACTAAGTCAAAAGAAATGGTAACCATTCGCAAATGAGAAGGAGTCCCCTAGTTATTCCTTCCCCTCTATTAAGGTGGACAAAAATATTTTTTAGGAGTAGGAGGGGAGCAGGATCATTGGTCTTACTCCTGGTTGTAAAATATAAAAATTTTTTTAACACATCCTGTTTTCCTTCTAGGAAAATGGGCTCCGCTTTAAAATAAAAAGATTATTTATTTAAAAGCAATAATAGACATGGTGATCTGCTGACCCCAGCAGGCCATCATGCCTGTGACTAGGCAATCATAATGGGTCGCTATTTGCACACATCTCATGCATATTAATGAGGTAGGTCAAATTGCGACCTACTGCTGATCGGTATTTTGTGAACCAACTCATTAATACATAGATTGGTTCACAAATTACTACTGGTTTCGGTAGAAATTGGTGTCAAAATTGCAACCACTTCTACCCAATCCATGATAATACATTCCAAATAAGGAATTGAAAGTTGGAAATCAGTATTTGTGACAATTAATGATTTCCTATTTACAATATTAGTATATGAGGCCCACTATTTCCTTATCCCAGATCCTTCTAAATTCTGTACAGTATTGCTACACAAAATGTGTTTTTGCACACTAGAGCATTACATTATATAGTGGTCCGCGTTTCTCTTGGATTGGACTGCTGAATATCGAAACTAACAATATCAGGATATAAGAATATTGATGAATGATTATGGAGGGAAACAATTTCAAAAGGTAAGTGCATATAGGAAAGTAAAGATTTACTATTCCTATCTCCACATCTCTGTACCTTGAAGATATATGTACTGAGTAGGTACATATATGTGGAGTTAAGTATAGAAAATTCAGACTTACCTTTCGATATTTTTTTCTGTTGATATTCTGTCCTCAATATTGTGGGGCATATTAGCAAGACCCACGTTAAAATTATCGCCGTTTTAGCGGCAGGAAACTGCCGCTAAAACGGCGATAATGGGCTTACTAATATGCGTTATAGAATTCCAATAGAAGCCCAGGTTAGATGTGCAGGACATCTAACCTGGGCTTCTATTGGAATTCCATAACGCATATTAGCAAGCCCATTATCACCGTTTTAGCAACAGTTTCCTGCCGCTAAAACGGCGATAATTTTAACGTGGGTCTTGCTAATATGCCCCTATGTCCCCTCAATATTGTGGTTTCGATATTCAGGGTGCACACCTTGTCTTGGCTGTCTACACCTATCATCTTAATGTAATACCATTTTTTTACTGGGTCGACTACTTTGTCGAGACTACGTTCTTACATTCTGCTGTATAATTTGAAATAATATATCAGAGTATGAGATTGTCTCTTTTCAGAAACTACTCTGTTCTAATCCAGCGCCTCACTCCAATTCATCTTTAATGGTAAAGTTACACCAGGCAGTTCTGCTTTTGTTTTTTTAATTTCCGATATATGCATGATCTAGATGTTTACCTCTGGTTATTAATGTCTAACTAGAAGATTATTCTTCTACCTGGTTTTGCTGTTTAAGAAGAGATTGGGTTATCATTGCTTATCATGCATAATATGGCTTCACTTTCTGTCTTAACCAACAGCAAAGCCCTTGATATTTGTCACACAAAATATATATCTCTCTAGGGGACTGCCCTCAAGCCAAAGTCTTTATTAAGGGGAGGTCAAACTCCGGCACCAATTCAGAATCAGACCCTGTACCGACGTGTGATGCTTTTTTTAAGCCGGGTGCCAATCGACGTATAAATCAATAAGTCTGAAATAAGCTAAAATATATAGGAAGCGCCTCACGTAAGCGACCACTATGAGCCAGTTGGCTGTTACGGCCATTCACAAAAAAATGATCTAAACATGCATTTTTGTTTTTAATCATGAGCATAGACATAAAATAAAGATATGTGTAATATGTCATATTTGACTAATTTTTCCTATTTTTATGAGGAAGACAGCATTGTCATTTCTTCCTTAATGAGGGCCGCCAGGGGTGTTTGATGTTATTTGGTTTAAAGAGAAATTACACAGGAAGCACAATTAGCTTCAGACATGATGTTAGTTCCTCCTGTCAATATAGGAAAGCGTCCAATGATATTAAAGTGAGAAAGTTGATGAGTAACAGCCAACGGCTCCTGGTGGTCGCTTATGTGAGGCTCTTCATATATATTATATACTTTTTATGAATTTTTGATTTACATGTCCTTTGACACTGAGCTTGAAAGAAGTATCCCATGTGGGTACAGGGTCTGATTCTGAATTGGTACCTGAGCTTGACCTCCACCTAATAAAGACTTTGGCTAGAGGGTGGGGCCCTAGAGATATATATATATATTGTGTGACAAATATCAAGGGCTGTATTGTTGGTTTTGCTTTTTGAGTGGAGGATGCCCTTGATATATTTTCAGTCCCATTCTACCTCCCTTTGTGTATGAATTCTTGTTGTGTCTTCCCTTCTTATCCAATAGCAGTCGCGGTCTGTGTAGGAGTGCCGGCCGGGCGGTGATGTGGGGCGGGGGAGGGGCAGGGTGGGGGGTAGCAAAGTACGGATTACGGACCAATACAGGTAAGTAAACATTTAAATCAATGAAACGAATTTCGTTGCGTGCACTGCATCGCATTTGGCGATGCAGCGCTCAACGAAATTCGTTTTATTGATTTAAATGTTTACTTACCTGTATTGTCCGTAATCCGTACTTTGCTACCCCCACCCTGCCTCCCCGCCCCACGTCACCGCCCGGCCACTCCTACACGGACTGCGACTGTCCAATAGCAAATAGATAATTATTTTTCGTATGTCTCAGATTCTTTGTCTATAAAAGTAGAAAATATTGTGATGATTAGATTAGCTAGTAGAGCATAGTTATGTGTAGCCAACGACCTCGGCACAGACTCTTATACAACTGCCAGTTCCCAGTTTCGAGTCCCGTCTTTCATTCTTGTAAGGTCAATATAAGGACTGCCATTGTGTTGAAATATCAGAACATTTTGAAATGGTGCATTTATCTCAGAGAGCCTGAGGTAAAATAAATAGGTATTTGCATCTTTTAAACAAGTATAAAGGATGTGCGTGTTTTTGTGCCATAACACAAGTAATAGTTTCTTGCGAAACGATGTATTTTTAATTTTCTTTCTTATTTACACACATTCCATAGCAAAACGAAAAAAAATTCTAACAATGTCGACAAATAATTAATTTTTTTATTGTGGAAATCCTTCAACACAGACAAGACAGCTTCAGAAACCAACCCCATTGTATCGGACAGTCACATGGGAGCATTCCACACCTCCCCGTACAATCGCTACTGTTGCCTTTGAGGCATTATGTGATAATATTGCTGTTGCCTGTGGAAAATTGTTATGAAAATGCAAAATAGGGTTGTGACTGAAGGTGAGACAAATGTGTCAAACCACTGTCCCCTGTCCCCTTCCATTAGGTCCTTTTATGTCTTGTTTGACAGTGCACCTGTATGCAAGATATATTGTTACCAATTCTTTAAAATATACCCAGACTGAGCTTTGGCAACCCAGAGGAGTATTAACCACTCACTCCACGCTATTGGCCTTTTGCTTCATTATTTCACCTTCCAGCAAGTACTTTCATTGAAATACACGAGGGACTATTTTAGACCAGAAAAGTACTCTAAATCATCACATTATTTGGAACATTCAATTCTTTTCTCCTAAATTCATTCTCTGAAGAAATCAATCCTTTTTGCTACTTTCCGCCAGCACTGGCAAAGCCAGCAGGGAAGAGTTTAGTGTGATAACAGCGATTGTGCATGCAAATAGCATTTGTGAATGCCATTGTTGAAACCGGTCCTAGGATGCTTGTTTCCAGTCCAGGGAGGACCTCGCCTAGCAGTTCGGGCTGGACTGTTCCCATTGGGCGCAGGGTCAAGACTGATTTGCATATGGCTGGGTCCAAACTGGAAAGGCATGGTGAGCAAAAAAACGATGGATTTAGGGCCAGATCTCTGTACTGGGGTGAATGTATAACATTGTTCTACATTCTGTCCATCAATTGTTCTTTTTGCATCTGTCCCCCCGAGTGGGACGGGTATGCCCAGACATGGGTCCCGTGCTCTCCTTGCCACTGGAGTCAAGCTATCCTGGCTGATGAGGGGTGAAACCCCGAAACCGGTCCTAGGATGCTTGTTTCCAGTCCAGGGAGGACCTGGCCTAGCAGTTTGGGCTGGACTGTTACCATTGGGCGCAGGGTCAAGACTGATTTGCATATGGCTGGGTCCAAACTGGAATGGCATGGTGAGCAAAAAAACGATGGATTTAGGCCCAGATCTCTGTACTGGGGTGAATGTATGACATTGTTCTGCATTCTGTCCATCAATTGTTCTTTTTGCATCTGTCCCCCCGAGTGGGACGGGTATGCCCAGACGTGGGTCCTGTGCTCTCCTTGCCACTGGAGTCAAGCTATCCTGGCTGATGAGGGGTGAAACCCCAAAACCGGTCCTAGGATGCTTGTTTCCAGTCCAGGGAGGACCTGGCCTAGCAGTTCGGGCTGGACTGTTCCCATTGGGCGCAGGGTCAAGACTGATTTGCATATGGCTGGGTCCAAACTATAATGGCATGGTGAGCAAAAAAACGATGGATTTAGGCCCAGATCTCTGTACTGGGGTGAATGTATGACATTGTTCTGCATTCTGTCCATCAATTGTTCTTTTTGAAATTGTTTAATTGGCGGTCAAATTGCAGACAGACCATATATATATATATATATATATATATATATATATATATATATCCAGGTAACTCCAACTCTTTTCCCACAGAAAACAACGGAGCACAGACCTCAGATGAAGTGCAGTTTTTTTATTCAATTGAGCTCACAAACAGCACTAGCAGCATAACGTGTTTCGGCACAACAAGTGCCTTGATCACATGATGCGCGTGACTGGTCTCATCTGGTTTTTATATATATATTCCTTTCCGCATGGTCCCATTTTCCTGACTAGGTGGGCGCTTCTGTGGTGGTGCGTTACGAGTACGGCAGGACCAAGCCGTTTCGAATTTTGCCACACTTTCCCCAAAGGGGGACTTCTCACCGCACTTACAGCAGGGATGGAACTAAACAGGAATTCGCAGAGTATTTCGCCATCCTCAACAACACTGAAACAGAACTCAAATTCACATATACCATCAGTGACAATAGAGTGATCTTCTTAGACACAGAAGTCTATATTAGCGAAAATGAAGTCCATACCACATTACATCGTAAAGAAACTGCCACCAATGCTGTTCTTCACGCTGAAAGCTGTCATGAAAGGAGCCTAATTAACAACATACCATACGGTGAATTTTTAAGGGCTAGAAGGATCTGCTCACAAGAATTTGAGTGGCAAAAAACAGCAAACTGATATCTGAAAGATTCAGAAGAAGAAATTATAATAAAAAATTGGTCTCAGCATGTCAACAAAAAACAGCAAGCTTAACACGTTCGGAATTGATCTCTGAAAAACAACCTCCACCGAATAGTGGTGTGAACTCTCAGAAAATAAGGTTGATAACCACATACTCTACAGAAAATAAACAAATCAGACACATATTACGGAAAAATTGGAATATCCTCACCTTAGATCCCACAGTTGCCAAAATTGTGGGAGATAATCTTAGTGTGACATTTCGCAGAGCTACCAACCTAAAAGATCAATTGGTGCATAGCCATTTTAGACATAAAAACAAACAGGCTATGTGGCTGCAAAATACGGGATTTTTCAAATGCACGAATTGTAAAGTTTGTACCATAGCTAAGAATACAAAAGAAATTGAAATGGCCAACACAAAAGTGTGGAAAATTAAACAACGCATAACTTGCAAAAGTCAATTTGTAATTTATATGGTGGAGTGCCCCTGCCCTTTCAGATATGTGGGCAGCACAATATGTGATCTAAAGAAAAGAATATTGGAACATGTTAGGGCAACTATCAATACTGACAGGAGTAACGCCATAGCTAAACACATGGAAAAAGAACATGGTGGGAATTGGAAGCTGCTGACATTCCGTGCTGGTGGGACAAGTGGAACAACAGGCCCGTGGCGGGGATAGAGAAAAATCTTGCGCCAAAAGGAATCGAGACACATATTAAATTTCCGAACTTTGACCCCAAGAGGCCTTAACCAAGATGAGGAGCTACACTCGCATTTATGATGTATCCTATTGTGTTCTGAACATCTTAAACGTACATTTTACACATTGGTCTTTGAGAGTTTTGGACCAGATGATATTCTATTATGTAATAGCAAATGACATGAATACTAGCCTCCCTGTACTTGATTTTAACATGTAGGTATTGGGCAATGAAGTTTAACTTTGGTTTCAATACAACTGTGTTAACTTTAATGTAGTCCCACTCTGGATATGGCTCAATTGGTTGAACTTAGACGACTAATGATGTACAAATTAGTCTAGATACATACTGGTTATGATCGAACTGATTAAGAGTTGCTGATGGCGCCTGATAATGTTATCTAAAAGGAAAGAGAATTAAAATGGCATAATACCATGGAATTATGATTTATATAGGGAGAGTAATGGCCCACTGGAGGGCTAGATTTACAATGTACAACATGTATAAAATGAGATGTTTGCGCACTTTGAAGGCACAAAAATGCAAAAGTGAAATGCATAGGATTGTGCGCTTGTAATCAATGAATGCCAAGGTTAGAATATAACCCATAAAGGGATAAGGTGTAATTAAAGAATCATGCCGTTATATTTGCAGGTTGCATGGCACTATTGCAAATAGGTAATTATAGTTGATTATTAAGTTGGAGCCACTAGGAACACCTTGATACAATAGTAATCTTATGAAAGGGTTGTACCAACTGACTAGCGCAGCGCGATTGTGCGTTTTAAAACAAAGTAATGATCCATGGGTTCGAGTCCCGGGCATGCAGCAGCAACTCCCGTGGACTTCCTATAATTTGTTATTCCCCAAATAAGATAGCAATTATATATAAAAAAAAAAATCGAAACATCCACAAATGTGGTGCCATAAAGACTAGCAAGAAATAGTATTAACCAGTTGTAGGATAATTAAAGTAGTATTTGTGGAGTCATTGTATGGAAGAGTAGGTGAATCGAAGTAAATACAATGTTATGAGGTGTCAACTTCATTGTCACAATCTGTTTTATATATAAAATGTAGTCCAAAGGTTTAGCGACAATTATCAAAGTGCATGAGTATTAAAACTACGATTACCATAATGCATTGAAGGTACCAACAGGATGTGATGTCATGTTGTTTAAATAAGGCAGAAATGGAATGCCGCCTTGTTTTGTCGTTATCCCCGTGAACAAGGTCTCGGCGGAGACTGAAACGCGTTGGGGTGTGTTGGCAAGCTATGAATAAACACCCTTGAACTACATAAAGTGGATATACTGAATCAATTTTTGTTAAAGAAGCACGGAGCTTGAGTGCGGTGAGAAGTCCCCCTTTGGGGAAAGTGTGGCAAAATATATATATATATATTATCTACTGGCGGTCACCAGTAGATAGTTATAGTTAGGACCTATTTTCCATAGGAAATCCGCAACATTCTATTTGAAATAACGTTGGCGCCGGTTGACGAATCTTCGCGAACGTTTCCAACTTGTTGGGGTACTCCGGTCCGCTCCTATCCTGAAAGTCTCGGGGTGATTCGTCAAGCGGGGGCCGAGAAAAAAGGGGGGTCCCAAAACGTGTTTTCCCCATTCATTTTTCCATAGGAACCTTTAGTCGCAGCTACAGCCCGAACTGCTGAACGGAATTACACCAAATTTGGCAAAGAGGTAGCCCTTGGTTCAGTGTCGTGCCTTTTGCTTAAATGGTAACTTTCATTAAAGTATTAACTGTCTCAACTGTAAGCTTAAAGCCCACAATCACACTAACGTAACAATTCTCTTAAAACATGTTAGTTCTACAACCTACATATAATCCAATGAATGAAATCTTGACTAATGAATCCAGCTATATCGTGCGGTACTCTTATATGTAGCACAATAACTCATACATTTTATTAAGCAAAAAACGGAAACTGGTCACAATTTATAAAGAAAGAATTAACACAGATTCATTCATTCATTCTCACTAATCCCTGGCAAATGCACAGCATTAAATGCATCTTAGAGCACCACCTTACAATCTAAACTGATAGGAGATTAATATCAGCAATCCAGATGTCTCTGAAAAGGAAAAACTTTAATATGCAGACACACACATATATATATATATTTAAACATAAAATAGATGTACTTTCTATATCTTTAGTGCACCTCATGTCTCTCTCCACAGGGCCCAAAGATGCATTTTTTCTTTTTAATTTTGGGCGGAATCCACGAATCTGGTTGATTATTTTTAAAAAGCGAAGCACGGGCTCCCGCGCTCGTTTAATTAGGCCCCTGGGTGGGCCAGGTCCAGGGGGCAATAATCTAAATACCCATGCAGCCCCAGGGACCGCCACCACCACGGGGCTACATTGAAAAGATGTGTGGGGGAGCTCCAGACCCCCCATGGAGCCCTGGGGACTGCCACCTCCCCGGTGCTATATTAGAAAATAAAGTGTGGTTGACTTGAACCCCCACACACAGCCTTGGGGTCCACCACCTCCCCGTGGCTTCAATACTGTTGGAGGGGGCCACACAACCCCCCTCATGGAGCCGTAAATGGCCTTGGGGACCGCCACCCCCCAGGGCCGGCTCCATGCACTTTGCTATGGGATGGAGGGAGCACCGCTCCTGCCATCCCTTAGCAAACAAGTGCTCCACTTTGAACAAGTGAGAGCATTTTTCTCTCACCTTTTCAAAGTGGAGCACTTTGCTTTTTACCCTCAGGGAGCTGTATGCCAGCAGCTCCCTGGGGATAAAAAGCCATGTCGGCTCCCGCAGGAGGCGGGAGCCGGCTGGGACCGCAGGGGCCTTCAGGCTCCCCTGTGGTCCCCAACCATCTGGCCATGCCCCGGGGGATGGGGTCCCCGGGGCTGAAAATGGCCCGGGAGGGGGCCGCTCAGCCCACCTCCCTTTTTTTAAAAAAAAAGGAATGTCCTGGCCCCAGGGGAGGAGGGCCGCGCACCACCCTCCCTTGAAAAAATTAATCTTTTTTTTTTTTTTAAATGGCTGGGCCCCGGGAGATGGGGTCCACAGGGCAGAAATCTGCCTGGGGAGGGGGGCCATACGGCCCACCTCCCCTTTAAAATAAAATAAATAAATAAACAAAGGCCTAGCCCCGGAGGATGGGGGCCACGGGGCAGAAATCGGCATCGGGAGGGGGGCTGCCCACTCCCCTCCCTTTTTATTTTATTTGTTAAAAATTGCTCATGCCCCGGGGGATGGGGTCCCCGGGGCCCTAAATGCTCAAGGGAAGGGGGGCCACACAGCCCTCTTCCTAAAATAAAAAAAAGGAAGCCGGCAACACGCCGGAGGCCCTGCCCCCTATGTTAAATACTCTGCAAACTCACCTCCTGGCGCGCTCTTGGTTGGGGGATGAAATCGCCTTTGATGCTGAGGGTCCTTAGGGGCCAAATAGCCCACCTGTTACCTCCAGTAAGCCCCACACAGTGGGATTGCTGAGAGGTGGTCGGAGGCCATGCCCCTTTTGCACCACTCTGCAAACGCACCTCTTGGCACACTGCTGGTGGGGCGATGAGGTCCCCTTGTATCCTGAGGACCTCAGGACTAAAGTGGACTTCATCCCGCAAGCAGCAGTGCACTAGGAGGCACGTTTGCAGGGTGGTGGAGAAAGGGGGCATGGCCTCTGACCACCTCTCAGCAATCCAGCTGTGTGGGGCTTACTGGAGGTAAGAGGAGAGCTTGTTGGCCCCCAGGGACCCTCAATAGGCAAGGGACTTTATCCCCAACCAAGTGCGCTCCAGGAGTCGCGTTTGCAGAGTGGTGGAGAAAGTGGGCTTGGCATGTGACCAGCTCTCAACAATACCATTGTGTGGGGCTTACTGGAGGTAACATGTAGGCTATGGCTCCTAAGGATCCCCAGCAGCGAAGGAGACTTCATCCCTCAACCAAGAGCGCGCCAGGAGGTGCGTTTGCAGAGTAGTGGACAAAGGAGGCATGGCCTGGTATCAGAACTCAGCAATCCTGCTGTGTAGGACTTACTGGAGGTAATAGGACCAGTAGTTGGCCCCCAAGGACGTCCTTGGGGGCCAACTACTCCTCCTGTTACTGCCAGTAAGTCCCCCACCGTGGGATTGCTAAGAGGGGTTCAGAGGCCATGCCCCCTTTCTCCACCACTCTGCAAACGCACCTCCTGGTGCACTACTGGATGGGGGATGAAGTTCACATTACTCCTGAGGGATCTTGGGGGACGAGAAGCCGTCCTGGTACCTCCTGTAAGTCTTATGCAGCAGAATTCCTGAGCGCTGGTTGGAGGCCCAGAAATTCACTGAAAAAATCACAGGTTTCAGGGATGTTATAGTTAGAAATTAGCACGTAAAAACCTTAGAAATTCACTGAAAAAAAGCAAAAGTTTCAGGGATGTTATAGTTAGTAATTAGCATTTAAAAAACCTTAGAAATTCACTGAAAAAAACACAGGTTTCAGGGACGTTATAGTTAGAAATTAGCTTTTAAAAAACCTTAGAAATTCACGGGAAAAGCCAAAGGTTACAGAGAGGTTATAGTTAGGCTGACATTTCACTCCTACAAAACAAGAGAAATTCAGCCGTTATAGTTAGCTGAGCTAACTATAACTTGCGCCTCCACAATGCACTGCTGATGACGTCACATATTACATCACTCATGACATGGTCAGTAACATCACTGATGACATCACTCATGACATCTTAAAGGGAGCTGCTCACATGCTGGTTAATAGCACATGAGCAGGCCAGGATTGGTCGTGGGAGTTTGCTGGGGCCTGCACTACAGTCCCAGGAGAAGAGGTCAGAGTGAGGAGGACGTTGTCTGTCAGGATCCAGTAAGTATTTTTCTTTCTTTTTTATTTTGTTAGCCCGTGCACGCACCTACCCATTTTCCGACCCCCTCAGTAGATGCCAGCCACCACTGCAACACACTTGTGTAAGAGCTTCATCATCTTCCTTTCGTGTGGCCATAAAAATATGTCATCAATGTAGTTGAAAGCCTTTGTGACAGGCTGCATTATGCAACTGACATCCTGAAAGAGTTCTGCAGCTGATGACACACTGAAACTTAGCCTTTTATATCAAAATAATCCAACATACTTTGAAAAAGTAGAAATGTGACACTCCGAAACTTAGCCTTTTATATCTAAATAAACCAACATGAGCTGAAAAAGTAAAAATGTACCTGCAATTTTCTTTCAGTTCAAGTAGGTGATATCCTTTGTTAAAATCAAGGCAGGAAAAGACTTTGGCTCTATTCAGCTGTGTAATCATGTTAGCAATGTGCGGACATGGATATCGTTCTTTCAATCGCTTTGTTAGCTTGGCGCATAATAATGCAGATGCGTACAGCTCCTCCTCTATCCTTCTTTAGTACTACCCAGCGGCGGCCAGCACAGGTAAATGCAGTGGGGCGGGACAGGGGTGGGCGGGGTGGGAGGGAGGGAGGAAGGCGACAGACGACGGAACAGATATAATTAAATTAAAAAATATACATATTCCGTCGTCCGTCTACCTCCCCTCCTGCCGCGTCCTGCCCCGCCCACTGCACTTACCTGAGCCGGCCGCCGCTGGTACTACCACTATGGGTGACACCCATGGCATTGGACCAGTGGTTCACTCAATGATGTTGTGCTTTAATAGTGACTCAAGTTCTTTCTCAATAGCCTCTTGTAAATGTAATGCAATTCAACGATGTAGTTGAGCAACAGGACGGAAGTCCTCATTTATGTGAAGCTGCACTCTCATGGTATTATGTCTCCCTAGTCCATGAAACAAGGATGGAAACTGATTCACTATCTCATGATAGGCATTGACATTGTAGTTTACAGAAATCAGCCCCATGTCAGCAGCAGTACTGAAACTGAGTAAACATGCACTCCATGAGGTGCCTGGAAAACATGAATTGGTGCTTGTACTTTCGTCTTTTTATGCTTCATAGTTGCTATGAATGAACCTTGACTTTGTAGTGCTGTAGAAGCAGCCCACGTATACACTTTGGTTTTTGACGGGATTAAATGGGGCACTGGAGATAGTTCATTGTACTTTTCTGCTGGCATAATGTTTATTTACGCACCACTGTCTATGATAAAAGGTATGAAGAACCCATTCACTTTCAGTGTGATCTTGGGACAGTGTCCAAATGAATTTTGCTCTTTCACTTGTTGACCTAACTTCGACCGGCATTCTTCCTTGCAAGAAGTTAATCCTACATGTGTACATCGTCCAGCAGTCAACATTGACATCGCACACCCATCTTCTTCACTGTCACTTGACAATGATGAACTTTTAGGCGAGGAATTTGACGATAATCAACGTCGTTCAGTTTCTACTTGCCTCAACTGATGCTGCCACTAGGCATAGTGGGCAGGGATGGAACATCTCTGGAACTTTCTGGCATCCATTTTGTTTTCTCAATGTGACGCACTTGATCTTTCCTCTATTTTGTATTCTCAACATGACACACTTGATCTTTCCTTTCCTTCGCTTTGCAAACCGTTACAAATTCTCTTTCCTGCATCCTTTGCATATCTGTCCATTGGCGGAATATATATTTCCTTCATGTGGAAAGTTAAATACACATCGAAAACACAACTTTTATTTTTTTCGAGACTTTACTTTAAAGCCTTCTAACTTGTATTTTGACTTACTTTTCACACTCAGTACTGATTCATTTTGGGCCATTCTGGCCTCCATGTTATCTGCATGTCTGTCAGCTCTTTTTCTCACTCTGGCAGCCATGAGCACTCGCTTCAAGCTGAGTGTCTCTTTCAGCGTCCGTCGTCTGAAAGAATCGGAGCGACAACCATCTAGTACTCTGAGATACTTGACCTCTTCATCATTGAACGCGTTGAACTTGCAATGCTTTATGAGTGAATCAAGTCTTTCTACAAACTCATCCATTGTTTCTGCCTTACTTGGTTGAAAATATACCTTTCATAGTTGACATTTGGCATTGGATTGAACTTGGTGTTCAGAACATCTTTGATTTGACAGCACGTCACTTCCCCACCATGTGGTATTTTGTTTATCACTTCTTTTACTCCTTCACTCGCCAAATTATTTCGATATTTATTGATCTTTTTGTCATTGGCTTCTTCCAGTGCGTCAATGAAATCATCAAAGCTTTCGATCCAGGCAGTCCATCTGTCACCAATATTCTGCTTTTTGGTGGTATCGAAGGGAGGTAGTGGTGTTACGAATGTGGCAGCTTCATAACATGTGGAACTTTCTGCGGCTAGGAGCGCAGCTCGCTCCAACAGCATCTGCTGCCTGCTTGTACCAGCACCTTTGTCAAGCACTAGCCACATGCTGACACTTGGGTCATCACGCCCGCTCTCCGGTCATGAGGCACTGTTCTTGCATAGGTTCTTCACCCTTCTCACCTCTTTGCATTGCACCTGGTTTCTACTGCCTTTAGGGTTTCTCTGCATCAGAAATGTTAACACTTTTAGCGCTTTCCTGTACTCTGCTATCACTGCTTTTAGTGCTTCTCTGTCTCTGGTTTTTGCTGCCCTTAGCATTGCCGAAATGTATGAATGACAGCTTTGTGCCAGGCTGTAGTGCAGTATCTCTTATCTCGACTTTACCAGCAAATTTCTAACCAACGACAAACGAAGTTTCTGTAAGGACTTCACTTTCTTCACAATCCTTGCACTGGCAGGAGTTGCGCTTTGACACCACAAGCGCCAACATCGACTTTCACTTTGACTGAGGCACACATGGCGCGCACAAGCAGTTTGCTGGACCACGGAAAACTCTCCAGGATAGAACTTTCAGTTCTTCAGGTCATGGGGTTTATGAAATCCCCTCCATGTTGCCCGAGTACAGGAAAATGATCACACCACACATAGAGCTTGGTATTACACGTCTTTATTCCTCAGCGTATAACCATTAACAGAACATTCTACATCATGAATTGTATCACCCACACTGATGCACTTGCATCACTGTTCTATGGGGACCATCAGGAACCAAAAGCATCCCGTCATCTCTCACTCATAAGACATTACAGATACTATTGATGTATGTAGAAAGTAATTAACACAAATTAATTTATACAATTGATGGCCAATACACAATTTAATACATACTCTGTACTATAAAAGAGGTCAAAGTTAGTATTATTAGGAAGACCCACAAATATTACATAGATATAAAGCACAACAAATAAATTGCGTAATATCTCGGTCTATGTCTTGACCAACATATGAAGTTCCAAGTTCAGAATCTCTTTGTTTAACCCTAATGGCTGCCAAGGCCACAGAGAGCTATCTAGATCCTGGCAAAATTGTTATTATGCATGCGAAATGTGGTGACATTCGTGTAGTTCACATTATGCAGACTGTGATAATTCCATTTTACAGCCACTCTATTTCATGAAATATTTGTTCATCGTAGACTAGTTTGAGCAGAAGATAGCCTGTGGAAAATGTAAAAGAGATGTCTATGTGGCAGAGAGGCATTTTTTCTGCTTGAACCAGATAAACCTCACATTCAATCTTAACTGGAGATGCCAGACAAGTACATTTTTTATAATATGCAATATTTCATGTAATGTTTGTGAAAATTAAGGATATGCTGCAATAAAAATCATTCTTTATAAAAATTTACCACCATGACCATCACCTCCACAATTAGCTCCACCATTGCCACCTCCGCCACAGCAATTACCATCATCACCAGCAGTACAACCATAATAACCAACACCACCATTATAATGACCTTTACCACAAATATGATTACCTCTTCCATTAACACCACCACCACAGCTATTAACAGCATTACTGAAATACCAAGAAGCCCCCCAGGTTGTTTAAAAAAAAAGAACGAACTTCACACAGCTGAGTAAGAGAACAATATAAATACATCAATCACACCAGATGCGATGCAAAAGAAGTCTATTAAACTCACATTTAGCAAATATACAAGTGCTTTAATTTTTTTATTTTTTATTGGAGCCATCGAAATACGTGGATGATTTTTTAATCCACAATTCTCCTGCACTGAACGAATGTATATGGAACATTGATCCATTGTTGAACATTGACAATATTGGCAAGGTAGAATAAGTTTTAAAGACCAACTATTATGTATTTTTTTATTCTTCCGATTTTGTTATGTGATGTTCAATATGTCTGTGTATGGATTTTTATATCTATGCTAAAAAGGTTTCAAAATATTAATAAATATAGGAATTGCAAAATGTTGGTCTAATACCCTTTTTTGGTTAGAATTAAGAAGCTGGTTTGATTAATTTAGTCCAATTGTTCTGTTACTCAGCTGTTTGAAGGTTCTTCTTTTTCAAACAGCCTGGGGAACCTATTGATGTTGTGGTTATTTAACTCTGTACCCTTTGTTTACAGGGTTGCTCTCTTTTGAGCCTTATTAACTGCATTACCATCACAACCATTGCCACCACCACCTCACTGTTGCCACTATTACCATCACCATCAGTACCACCAATATTATCACCACAAAGTAATTGCAATCATCACCATAGCCATCACCACTTCCACCACTATTACCACGACTATCGTTTTCACCACCATCATTACCACCACCTGCATTATCACTGCTTCCACTGTTAGTTCTGCCACCACTACTACCATTCCCACAATCATTACCACCACCATATTACCAACACTGCCAAAATTACCCCATCATTACCACCAGCCTTACCACTATGTCTACATCACCTTTACCATTATCATGAATACTACCACCATTACCATTATAACCGCAACCATTTTAACCAGCACCATTGCCAAAAACACCCCCACAATTAGGTATGGTACCCCAACATACTGAAAATCATAACCACAGCCACCATTAAAACCACCACCTTTACCAGCACCACTATTACAACCATTATCGCCATCACTACCAATGCCACCAGGAATGCTACAACCAATATTACCACAATTGCCACCTCCACAACTTTACCACTAATACCAATTACACCCCCACTACTATACCAGAAATATTGCCAGCACAACCAGTTTTGCCATTATATTGACCTTTACCACTACCAACATTACTGAAACCATTATTAATGTCACCACCACTGCCACTATTACCACCACAACAATGGTTACAAGAACCATTACCACAACCACCACCACCACCTATTGGTGCCACTATCATTACCATCATTATTATGAATATCACAATTGCAATCACCATTACCACTACCTCCATTACCACTAAGATCATGACTACCTTTTCCGACAGTACTACAACCACTATGATAATTTGTCAACATTATCATCATCATCACAATTGGCACCATAAAAACAATCACCACCACGTGTATCATTTATGCCAGCATTGCTATCACCACCACAAAAATGATGACCCATACCACTAGCATTATCACAATGACCATCACCATCATTATGATTATGACCACCAATAACAGGATTACCACACCACCATTGCCACCACCACCACCATCTCCAGCATTACCATCACCATGTGAGGCTATCAGCACCTGTATATTTAATACCACCTTCATTGCCATCTCCATTTCCTCCATCACCACATTACCACCAGCACCACCAGCCTTGCCATCACTACCAACAACACCACAATTACCACTATTACTTCCACCACCACCATTAACACCACCATTACAACCAGGGCTTCCACTTCCAACATCACCTTTACCGCCACCAACTTCTCCATTATAACTGATGCCACTTCTATTATCATCTCTATCACTACTACCACCACCACCACCATCATAGTGATTATCTCCCCAGTCCTTACTATTACCAATACTGCCAACATTACCATCAACATTATTACCACCAGCTTTGACACCACCTTTGCCAGTGGTAAAGCTTGAACTGAACTGAAGCATGTCAACCTAGGGTACACTTGTTTACAAACTTACCTATTTACTTTTCTTTTACTTATTGCAGTTTATGTATTGCATGGACTTGGTCCACAGGCATTAGAGCATTTTTTGAGTGAGAAGCAAGTAATTTCTTGTTAACACACATCATAAAATAACCAATTAGCACATGGAAAACAAGGGACATAGGCCCTCATGTAGGAAGAAATTTCAGGGTCACAAAGGTCAAATTGTATCCTTTGAGACTGCAAAATGGCATTTTAATATGAATAAAACCCAAAGTGCAATTCAGTAACATATTACCAAATTGCAATTTAGATTAGGGAGTAAATACCAAATTGGTATTTGGAAGGGGTGTGTGAAGGGCCTCACTTCCAAATACTGATTCCTTAAGTTATGTATTAATGTTTTGCAACCATAATCCAGTCACAAAACATTCATGTGTTAACACTAAGTCAAAAGAAATGGTAACCATTCGCAAATGAGAAGGAGTCCCCTAGTTATTCCTTCCCCTCTATTAAGGTGGACAAAAATATTTTTTTAGGAGTAGGAGGGGAGCAGGATCATTGGTCTTACTCCTGGTTGTAAAATATAAAAAGATTTTTAACACATCCTGTTTTCCTTCTAGGAAAATGGGCTCCGCTTTAAAATAAAAAGATTATTTATTTAAAAGCAATAATAGACATGGTGATCTGCTGACCCCAGCAGGCCATCATGCCTGTGACTAGGCAATCATAATGGGTCGCTATTTGCACACATCTCATGCATATTAATGAGGTAGGTCAAATTGCGACCTACTGCGATTCGGTATTTTGTGAACCAACTCATTAATACATAGATTGGTTCACAAATTACTACTGGTTTCGGTAGAAATTGGTGTCAAAATTGCAACCACTTCTACCCAATCCATGATAATACATTCCAAATAAGGAATTGAAAGTTGGAAATCGGTATTTGTGACAATTAATGATTTCCTATTTACAATATTAGTATATGAGGCCCACTATTTCCTTATCCCAGATCCTTCTAAATTCTGTACAGTATTGCTACACAAAATGTGTTTTTGCACACTAGAGCATTACATTATATAGTGGTCCGCGTTTCTCTTGGATTGGACTGCTGAATATCGAAACTAACAATATCAGGATATAAGAATATTGAGGAATGATTATGGAGGGAAACAATTTCAAAAGGTAAGTGCATATAGGAAAGTAAAGATTTACTATTCCTATCTCCACATCTCTGTACCTTGAAGATATATGTACTGAGTAGGTACATATATGTGGAGTTAAGTATAGAAAATTCAGACTTAACTTTCGATATTTTTTTCTGTTGATATTCTGTCCTCAATATTGTGGGGCATATTAGCAAGACCCACGTTAAAATTATCGCCGTTTTAGCGGCAGGAAACTGCCGCTAAAACGGCGATAATGGGCTTACTAATATGCGTTATAGAATTCCAATAGAAGCCCAGGTTAGATGTGCAGGACATCTAACCTGGGCTTCTATTGGAATTCCATAACGCATATTAGCAAGCCCATTATCACCGTTTTAGCAACAGTTTCCTGCCGCTAAAACGGCGATAATTTTAACGTGGGTCTTGCTAATATGCCCCTATGTCCCCTCAATATTGTGGTTTCGATATTCAGGGTGCACACCTTGTCTTGGCTGTCTACACCTATCATCTTAATCTAATACCATTTTTTTACTGGGTCGACTACTTTGTCGAGACTACATTCTTACATTCTGCTGTATAATTTGAAATAATATATCAGAGTATGAGATTGTCTCTTTTCAGAAACTACTCTGTTCTAATCCAGTGCCTCACTCCAATTCATCTTTAATGGTAAAGTTACACCAGGCAGTTCTGCTTTTGTTTTTTTAATTTCCGATATATGCATGATCTAGATGTTTACCTCTGGTTATTAATGTCTAACTAGAAGATTATTCTTCTACCTGGTTTTGCTGTTTAAGAAGAGATTGGGTTATCATTGCTTATCATGCATAATATGGCTTCACTTTCTGTCTTAACCAACAGCAAAGCCCTTGATATTTGTCACACAAAATATATATCTCTCTAGGGGACTGCCCTCAAGCCAAAGTCTTTATTAAGGGGAGGTCAAACTCCGGCACCAATTCAGAGTCAGACCCTGTACCGACGTGTGATGCTTTTTTAAGCCGGGTGCCAATCGACGTATAAATCAATAAGTCTGAAATAAGCTAAAATATATAGGAAGCGCCTCACGTAAGCGACCACTATGAGCCAGTTGGCTGTTACGGCCATTCACAAAAAAATGATCTAAACATGCATTTTTGTTTTTAATCATGAGCATAGACATAAAATAAAGATATGTGTAATATGTCATATTTGACTAATTTTTCCTATTTTTATGAGGAAGACAGCATTGTCATTTCTTCCTTAATGAGGGCCGCCAGGGGTGTTTGATGTTATTTGGTTTAAAGAGAAATTACACAGGAAGCACAATTAGCTTCAGACATGATGTTAGTTCCTCCTGTCAATATAGGAAAGCGTCCAATGATATTAAAGTGAGAAAGTTGATGAGTAACAGCCAACGGCTCCTGGTGGTCGCTTACGTGAGGCTCTTCATATATATTATATACTTTTTATGAATTTTTGATTTACATGTCCTTTGACACTGAGCTTGAAAGAAGTATCCCATGTGGGTACAGTGTCTGATTCTGAATTGGTACCTGAGCTTGACCTCCACATAATAAAGACTTTGGCTAGAGGGTGGGGCCCTAGAGATATATATATATATTGTGTGACAAATATCAAGGGCTGTATTGTTGGTTTTGCTTTTTGAGTGGAGGATGCCCTTGATATATTTTCAGTCCCGTTCTACCTCCCTTTGTGTATGAATTCTTGTTGTGTCTTCCCTTCTTATCCAATAGCAGTCGCGGTCTGTGTAGGAGTGCCGGCCGGGCGGTGATGTGGGGCGGGGGAGGGGCAGGGTGGGGGGTAGCAAAGTACGGATTACGGACCAATACAGGTAAGTAAACATTTAAATCAATGAAACTAATTTCGTTGCGTGCACTGCATCGCATTTGGCGATGCAGCGCTCACAACGAAATGCCCCTCCCCGCCCCACGTCACCGCCCGGCCGGCACTCCTACACGGACCGCGACTGTCCAATAGCAAATAGATAATTATTTTTCGTATGTCTCAGATTCTTTGTCTATAAAAGTAGAAAATATTGTGATGATTAGATTAGCTAGTAGAGCATAGTTATGTGTAGCCAACGACCTCGGCACAGACTCTTATACAACTGCCAGTTCCCAGTTTTGAGTCCCGTCTTTCATTCTTGTAAGGTCAATATAAGGACTGCCATTGTGTTGAAATATCAGAACATTTTGAAATGGTGCATTTATCTCAGAGAGCCTGAGGTAAAATAAATAGGTATTTGCATCTTTTAAACAAGTATAAAGGATGTGCGTGTTTTTGTGCCATAACACAAGTAATAGTTTCTTGCGAAACGATGTATTTTTAATTTTCTTTCTTATTTACACACATTCCATAGCAAAACGAAAAATGTTTCTAACAATGTCGACAAATAATTAATTTTTTTATTGTGGAAATCCTTCAACACAGACAAGACAGCTTCAGAAACCAACCCCATTGTATCGGACAGTCACATGGGAGCTTTCCACACCTCCCCGTACAATCGCTACTGTTGCCTTTGAGGCATTATGTGATAATATTGCTGTTGCCTGTGGAAAATTGTTATGAAAATGCAAAATAGGGTTGTGACTGAAGGTGAGACAAATGTGTCAAACCACTGTCCCCTGTCCCCTTCCATTAGGTCCTTTTATGTCTTGTTTGACAGTGCACCTGTATGCAAGATATATTGTTACCAATTCTTTAAAATATACCCAGACTGAGCTTTGGCAACCCAGAGGAGTATTAACCACTCACTCCACGCTATTGGCCTTTTGCTTCATTATTTCACCTTCCAGCAAGTACTTTCATTGAAATACACGAGGGACTATTTTAGACCAGAAAAGTACTCTAAATCATCACATTATTTGGAACATTCAATTCTTTTTCTCCTAAATTCATTCTCTGAAGAAATCAATCCTTTTTGCTACTTTCCGCCAGCACTGGCAAAGCCAGCAGGGAAGAGTTTAGTGTGATAACAGCGATTGTGCATGCAAATAGCATTTGTGAATGCCATTGTTGAAACCGGTCCTAGGATGCTTGTTTCCAGTCCAGGGAGGACCTCGCCTAGCAGTTCGGGCTGGACTGTTCCCATTGGGCGCAGGGTCAAGACTGATTTGCATATGGCTGGGTCCAAACTGGAATGGCATGGTGAGCAAAAAAACGATGGATTTAGGCCCAGATCTCTGTACTGGGGTGAATGTATGACATTGTTCTACATTCTGTCCATCAATTGTTCTTTTTGCATCTGTCCCCCCGAGTGGGACGGGTATGCCCAGACATGGGTCCCGTGCTCTCCTTGCCACTGGAGTCAAGCTATCCTGGCTGATGAGGGGTGAAACCCCAAAACCGGTCCTAGGATGCTTGTTTCCAGTCCAGGGAGGACCTGGCCTAGCAGTTCGGGCTGGACTGTTACCATTGGGCGCAGGGTCAAGACTGATTTGCATATGGCTGGGTCCAAACTGGAATGGCACGGTGAGCAAAAAAACGATGGATTTAGGCCCAGATCTCTGTACTGGGGTGAATGTATGACATTGTTCTGCATTCTGTCCATCAATTGTTCTTTTTGCATCTGTCCCCCGAGTGGGACGGGTATGCCCAGACGTGGGTCCTGTGCTCTCCTTGCCACTGGAGTCAAGCTATCCTGGCTGATGAGGGTGAAACCCCAAAACCGGTCCTAGGATGCTTGTTTCCAGTCCAGGGAGGACCTGGCCTAGCAGTTCAGGCTGGACTGTTCCCATTGGGCGCAGGGTCAAGACTGATTTGCATATGGCTGGGTCCAAACTGGAATGGCATGGTGAGCAAAAAACAAATGGATTTAGGCCCAGATCTCTGTACTGGGGTGAATGTACGACATTGTTCTGCATTCTGTCCATCAATTATTCTTTTTGAAATTGTTTAATTGGCGGTCAAATTGCAGACAGACCATATATATATATATATATATATATATATATATATTCACTGAAAAAACCATAGGTTTTAGGGACAGTTATAGTTAGTTGGACATTGCACTCGTACAAAACCCGTGAAATTCCCCTGTTATAGTTAGTTCAGCTAACTATAACTCGCGCCCCCGCAATGCACTGCTGATGACGTCACATATTACATCACTCATGACATGGTCAGTGACATCACTGATGACATCTCAAATGACATCACTGATGACATCATCCAGTGACTGTGTTTCTGTAAAGTTTAAATTTGTTTAATATATATAGGAAAAGGCGTATTGAAGAATGAGTGGGTGTATAAGTGTCTGAATGGATGATTTAGTACGTGAGTGACTGACTACAAGTGAGTGATTAAACGTATCTTACTGAATGCATGGGTTAGTGACTAAACTGTGTGAATGTCTGTATCCGTCTGTTTGTTGGTGTGTAAGTGGATGCATGGATTTGCGAATAGCTACATGAGTGTCTATATGGGTTATTGATTGGTTCTCTGAGTATCTGTATGGCTGCCTGACTGTTTGTGTGGGTGGGGTGTGTGTGACTCTATACATAGATGTGTGAGTGGGTGATTCACTGGGTGCATGATTTCAAGAGTGCATCTGTGATGGACTGCTTGGGTGGGTGAGTGTGTGTATGGGTGTGTTAGTGAGTGAATCTATATCTCCGTGGTACATGTGCGAGTAACTACATATGTAAAAGGCAGTATATATGTGTGTTAGAGTATTTAAATGGCTATAAGTGAGAGTGTGTTATTGTGAGAGTGGCTGTATGGATGCGTGTGTGCTTGTATCAGTTATTGTATAAGAGCGTAAGAATGTGCTAGTATTTGTATGAGTAAGTGAGCTGGTGTGTGTATAACTGTATAGGTGAGTAAATGGGTGTGTGATTAATTTTTTGCATGACTGACTAGGTGTGTGAGTACCTCTATGGATGAGTGGCGGTGTGTGAGTGTTTATATAGGTGTATGAGTGCATATGATAGTCCTGTACTGAGTGACTGTAAGTATGAGTGACTGTACAGGTGAGTGAGTGGATGTGTGTGTAGACCTAAGAATCAGTGAGTGGGTATGTAGTTTTTGGTGTTGGAGTGTCTATGGTTTTGAGAATGGCAGTCTGTAATTTAGAGTGGGTGTATCAAAAGTTATATTAGGGTGTGAGAAGATGCATGAAATTATCACATGGATGATGTCATCAGTGATGTCATTTGAGATGTCATCAGTGATGTCATCAGTGATGTCACTGACCATGTCATGAGTGATGTAATATGTGACGTCATCAGCAGTGCATTGCGGGGCGCGAGTTATAGTTAGCTGAACTAACTATAACAGGGGAATTTCACGGGTTTTGTACGAGTGCAATGTCCAACTAACTATAACTGTCCCTAAAACCTATGGTTTTTTCAGTGAATTTCAAAGGTTTTTTAAATGCTAATTTCTAACTATAACGTGCCTGAAACCTATGGTTTTTTCAGTGAATTTCAAAGGTTTTTTAAATGCTAATTTCTAACTATAACGTGCCTGAAACCTATGGTTTTTTCAGTGAATTTCAAAGGTTTTTTAAATGCTAATTTCTAACTATAACGTGCCTGAAACCTATGATTTTTAAGTGAATTTCAAAGGTTTTTTAAATGCTAGTTTCTAACTATGCCAACAGAGGTAGGACATGTGAAGAAAGAAGAAAAAACGCACAGAAAGATGCAAAAGATGTGCAGAAAGAACCAACAGAGGAGCAGAAAGAGGCCTTGTTGCAAAATCATCCTGTGCCCACAACTTTTTCAGACGGGTACTGGTGGTAACTGACTCTGACTAACCAGAGCCAGTGGCACGTTTTAAGTTGTGGGATTAAGTCCCCTTGAATCCTGAGGGTCCCTGGGGCCCAACTAGCCCCCAGGTACCTACAGTTAGGACCACAGAGCTGAGTTGCAGAGAGGCGTTCCGAGGCCACGCACCTTTTTCACCTCTCTGCAACGCAACTCTGTTGTGCTTACTGAAGGTACCTGGTGGGCTAGTTGGCCCCCAGGATTCAAAGGGAATTAACTCCCCAACTTAAAACGCACCACAGGGCGTGTTTGCGCACATGTCACCTGAGGCCCCGCCCCTCCCTTCACCACTGTGCAAACGCGCCCCGTGGCACGTTTTAAGTTGGGGATTAGGTCACCTTGAATCCTGAGAGTCCCTGGGGCCCAACTAGCCCACCAGGTACTTCCAGTAAGCACCACAGGCCTGCGTTGCAACGCCTGTAACAAATTGTGCAGTTGTGTTTAGGTAGTGAAGAGGGTCATGCTGGGGGTAGTGTTTTAGGGTTTAGGGTAGTGCAGTGGTGTTTGTGTAGTGTAGGGGGTCATGCTGGGGGTAGATTTAGGGTTTAGGGTAGTGCAGTGGTGTTTGGGTAGTGTAGGGAGTCGTGCTGGGGGAGTGTTTTAGGGTTTAGGGTAGTACAGTGGTGTTTGGGTAGTGTAGGGGGTCGTGCTGGGGGTTAGTGTTTTAGGGTTTTAGGGTTTAGGGTAGTGCAGTGGTGTTTGGGTAGTGTAGGGGATACTGCTGGGGGTAGTGTTTTAGGGTAGTGCAATGGTGTTTGGGTAGTGTAGGGGGTACTGTTGGGGGTAGTGTTTTATGGTTTAGGGTAGTGCAGTGGTGTTTGGGTAGTGTAGGGGTTCGTGCTGGGGTAGTTTGTTAGGGTTTAGGGTAGTGCAGTGGTCTTTGTGTAGTGTAGGAGGTCGTGTTTTAGGGTTTAGGGTAGTGCAGTGGTCTTTGGGTATTGTAGGGAGTCGTGCGGGGGGTATTGTTTTAGAGTTTAGGGTAGTGCAGTGGTCTTTGGGTAGTGTAGGGGGTTGTGCGGGGGTAGTGTTTTAGGGATTAGGGTAGTGCATTGGTATTTGGGTAGTGTAGGGGTCATGCGGGGGTAGTGTTTTAGGGTTTAGGGCAGTGCAGTGGTGTTTAGGTAGTGTAGGGTGTCGTGCTGGGGGAGTGTTTTAGGGTTTAGGGCAGTGCAGTGGTGTTCGGGTAGTGTAGGGGGTCGTGCTGGGGGAGTGTTTTAGGGTTTAGGGCAGTGCAGTCATGTTCGGGTAGTGTAGGGGGTCGTTCTGGGAGGAGTATTTTAGGGTTTAGGGTAGTGCAGTGGTGTTCGGGTAGTGTAGGGGGTCATGCTGGGGGTAGTGTTCTAGGGTTTAGGGCAGTGCAGTGATGTTCAGGCAGTGTAGGGGGTCGTGCTGGGGGTGGTGTTTTAGGGTTTAGGGCAGTGCAGTGGTGTTCGGACAGTGTAGGGGGTCGTGCTGGGGGTGGTGTTTCAGGGTTTAGGGCAGTGCAGTGGTGTTTGGGCAGTGTAGGGGGTCGTGCAGGGGGTGGTGTTTCAGGGTTTAGGGCAGTGCAGTGGTGTTTGGGCAGTGTAGGGGGTCGTGCAGGGGTGGTGTTTCAGGGTTTAGGGCAGTGGTGTTCGGGCAGTGTAGGGGGTCATGCTGGGGGTGGTGTTTCAGGGTTTGGGGCAGTGCAGTGGTGTTCGAGCAGTAAAGGGGGTCGTGCTGGGGGTGGTGTTTCAGGGTTTAGGGCAGTGCAGTGGTGTTCCGGCAGTGTAGGGGGTTGTGCAGGGGGTGGTGTTTCAGGGTTTAGTGCAGTGGTGTTCGGGCAGGGTAGGGGGTCCTGCTGGGGTGGTGTTTCAGGGTTTAGGGCAGTGCAGTGGTGTTCAGGCAGTGTAGGGTGTCGTGCTGAGGGGTGGTGTTTCAGGGTTTAGGGCAGTGCAGTAGTGTTTGGGCAGTGTAGGGGGTCGTGCTGGGGGGAGTGTTTTAGGGTTTAGGGCAGTGCAGTCGTGTTCGGGTAGTGTAGGGGGTCGTGCTGGGGGGAGTATTTTAGGGTTTAGGGTAGTGCAGGGGTGTTCGGGTAGTGTAGGGGGTCATGCTGGGGTTAGTGTTCTAGGGTTTAGGGCAGTGCAGTGGTGTTCGGGCAGTGTAGGGGGTCGTCTTGGGTGTGGTGTTTCAGGGTTTAGGGCAGTGCAGTGGTGTTCGGGCAGTGTAGGGGGTCGTGCAGGGGGTGGTGTTTCAGGGTTTAGGGCAGTGCAGTGGTGTTCGGGCAGTGTAGGGGGTCCTGCTGGGGTGATGTTTCAGGGTTTAGGGCAGTGGTGTTCGTGCAGTGTAGGGGGTCATGCTGGGGGTGGTGTTTCAGGGTTTAGGGCAGTGCAGTGGTGTTCGAGCAGTAAAGGGGGTCATGCTGGGGGTGGTGTTTCAGGGTTTAGGGCAGTGCAGTGGTGTTCGGGCAGTGTAGGGGGTGGTGCAGGGGGTGGTGTTTCAGGGTTTAGGGCAGTGCAGTGGTGTTCGGGCAGTGTAGGGGGTCGTGAAGGGGGTGGTGTTTCAGGGTTTAGGGCAGTGCAGTGGTGTTCGGGCAGTGTAGGGGGCGGTGCAGGGGTGGTGTTTCAGGGTTTAGGGCAGTACAGTGGTGTTCGGGAATTGTAGGGGTTGGTGCTGGGGCTGGTGTTTCACGGTTTAGTGCAGTGCAGTGGTGTTCGGGCAGTGTAGGGGGTCGTGCTGGGGCTGGTGTTTCAGGGTTTAGGGCAGTGCAGTGGTGTTCGGGCAGTGTAGGGGGTCGTGCTGGGGCTGGTGTTTCAGGGTTTAGGGCAGTGCAGTGGTGTTCGGGCAGTGTAGGGGGTCCTGCTGGGGCTGGTGTTTCATGGTTTAGGGCAGTGCAGTGGTGTTCGGGCAGTGTAGGGGGTCTTGCTGGGGCTGGTGTTTCAGAGCCTAGGGCAATGCAGTGGTGTTCGGGCAGTGTAGGGGGTCGTGCTGGGGGTGGTGTTTCAGGGTTTAGGGCAGTGCAGTGGTGTTCGGGCAGTGTAGGGAGTCGTGCTGGGGCTAGTGTTTCAGTGTTTAGGGCAGAGCAATGGTGCTCAGGCAGTGTAGGGGGTTGTGCTGGGGGTGATGTTTCAGGGTTTATGGCAGTGCAGTGGTGTTAGGGCAGTGTAGGGGGTCATGCTGGGGGTGGTGTTTCAGGGTTTAGGGCAGTGCAGTGGTGTTCCGGCAGTGTAGGGGGTCGTGCAGGGGTGGTGTTTCAGGGTTTAGTGCAGTGGTGTTCGTGCAGTGTAGGGGGTCGTGCTAGGGTGGGGTTTCAGGGTTTATGGCAGTGCAGTGGTGTTCGGGCAGTGTAGGGTGTCGTGCTGAGGGGTGGTGTTTCAGGGTTTAGGGCAGTGCAGTAGTGTTTGGGCAGTGTAGGGGGTCGTGCAGGGGGTGGTGTTTCAGGGTTTAGGGCAGTGCAGTGGTGTTCGGGCAGTGTAGGGGGTCGTGCAGGGGGTGGTGTTTCAGGGTTTAGGGCAGTGCAGTGGTGTTCGGGCAGTGTAGGGGCGGTGCAGGGGGTGGTGTTTCAGGGTTTAGGGCAGTACAGTGGTGTTCGGGAATTGTAGGGGTTGGTGCTGGGGCTGGTGTTTCACGGTTTAGGGCAGTGCAGTGGTGTTCGGGCAGTGTAGGGGGTCATGCTGGGGCTGGTGTTTCAGGGTTTAGGGCAGTGCAGTGGTGTTCGGGCAGTGTAGGGGGTCGTGCTGGGGCTGGTGTTTCAGGGTTTAGGGCAGTGCAGTGGTGTTCGGGCAGTGTAGGGGTCCTGCTGGGGCTGGTGTTTCATGGTTTAGGGCAGTGCAGTGGTGTTCGGGCAGTGTAGGGGGTCTTGCTGGGGCTGGTGTTTCAGAGCCTAGGGCAATGCAGTGGTGTTCGGGCAGTGTAGGGGGTCGTGCTGGGGGTGGTGTTTCAGGGTTTAGGGCAGTGCAGTGGTGTTCGGGCAGTGTAGGGAGTCGTGCTGGGGCTAGTGTTTCAGTGTTTAGGGCAGAGCAATGGTGCTCAGGCAGTGTAGGGGGTTGTGCTGGGGGTGATGTTTCAGGGTTTATGGCAGTGCAGTGGTGTTAGGGCAGTGTAGGGGGTCATGCTGGGGGTGGTGTTTCAGGGTTTAGGGCAGTGCAGTGGTGTTCCGGCAGTGTAGGGGGTCGTGCAGGGGGTGGTGTTTCAGGGTTTAGTGCAGTGGTGTTCGTGCAGTGTAGGGGGTCGTGCTAGGGTGGGGTTTCAGGGTTTATGGCAGTGCAGTGGTGTTCGGGCAGTGTAGGGTGTCGTGCTGAGGGGTGGTGTTTCAGGGTTTAGGGCAGTGCAGTAGTGTTTGGGCAGTGTAGGGGGTCGTGCAGGGGGTGGTGTTTCAGGGTTTAGGGCAGTGCAGTGGTGTTCGGCCAGTGTAGGTAGTCTTGCTTGGGGTGGTGTTTCAGGGTTTAGGGCAGTGCAGTAGTTTTCGGGCAGTGTAGGCGGTCGTGCTGGGGCTGGTGTTTCAGGGTTTAGGGCAGTGCAGTGGTGTTCGGGAAGTGTACGGGGTTGTGCTGGGGCTGGTGTTTAAGGGTTTAGGGCAGTGCAGTGGTGTGCGGGCAGTGTACGGGGTTGTGCTGGGGCTGGTGTTTCAGGGTTTAGGGCAGTGCAGTGGTGTTCGGGCAGTGTAGGGGGTCGTGCTGGGGGTGGTGTTTCAGGGTTTAGGGCAGTGCAGTGGTGTTCGGGCAGTGTAGGGGGTCGTGCTGGGGCTGGTGTTTCAGGGTTTAGGGCAGTGCAGTGGTGTTCGGGCAGTTTAGGGGGTCGTGCTGGGGCTGGTGTTTCAGGGTTTTGGGCAGAGCAGTGGTGTTCGGGCAGTGTAGGGGGTCGTGCTGAGGGTGGTGTTTCAGGGTTTAGAGCAGTGCAGTGGTGTTCGGGCAGTGTAGGGGGTCTTGCTGGGGGTGGTGTTTCAGGATTTAGGGCAGTGCAGTGGTGTTCGGGCAGTGTAGGGGGTCTTGCTGGGGGTGGTGTTTCAGGGTTTAGGGCAGTGGTGTTTGGGCAGTGTAGGGGGTCTTGCTGGGGGTAGTGTTTCAGGGTTTAGGGCGGTGCAGTGGTGTTCGTGCAGTGTAAGGGGTCGTGCTGGGGGTGGTGTTTCAGGGTTTAGGGCAGTGCAGTAGTGTTCGGGCAGTGTACGATGTTGTGCAGGGGGTGGTGTTTCAGGGTTTAGGGCAGTGCAGTGGTGTTCTGGCAGTGTAGGGGGTCATGCTGGGGGTGGGGTTTCAGGGTTTAGGGCAGTACAGTGGTGTTCGGGCAGTGTAGGGGGTCGTGCAGGGGGTGGTGTTTCAGGGTAGTGCAGTGGTGTTCGGGCAGTGTAGGGGGTCGTGCTGGGGCTGGTGTTTCAGGGTTTAGGGCAGTGCAGTGGTGTTCGGGCAGTGTAGGGGGTCTTGCTGGGGGTGATGTTTCAGGGTTTAGGGCAGTGGTGTTCGGGCAGTGTAGGGGGTCTTGCTGGGGGTGATGTTTCAGGGTTTAGGGCAGTGCAGTGGTGTTCGGGCAGTGTAGGGGGTCTTGCTGGGGGTAGTGTTTCAGGGTTTAGGGCAGTGCAGTGGTGTTCGTGCAGTATAGGGGGTCGTGCTGGGGATGGTGTTTCTGGGTTTAGGGCAGTGCAGTAGTGTTCGAGCAGTGTAGGGGGTTGTGCAGGGGGTGGTGTTTCAGGGTTTAGGGCAGTGCAGTGGTGTTCGGGCAGTGTAGGGGGTCGCGCTGGGGGTGGTGTTTCAGGGTTTAGGGCAGTGCAGTGGTGTTCGGGCAGTGTAGGGGGTCATGCACGGGGTGGTGTTTCAGGGTTTAGGGCAGTGCAGTGGTGTTCGGGCAGTGTAGGGTGTTGTGCTGGGGCTGGTGTTTCAGGGTTCAGGGCAGTGCAGTGGTGTTCAGGCAGTGTAGGGGGTCGTGCTGAGGCTGGTGTTTCACGGTTTAGGGCAGTGCAGTGGTGTTCGGGCAGTGTAGGGGGTCGTACTGGGGCTGGTGTTTCAGGGTTTAGGGCAGTGCAGTGGTGTTCGGGCAGTGTACGCGGTCGTGCTGGGGCTGGTGTTTCAGGGTTTAGGACAGTGCAGTGGTGTTCGGGCAGTGTAGGGGGTCGTGTTGGGGCTGGTGTTTCAGGGTTTAGGGCAGTGCAGTGGTGCTCGGGCAGTGTAGGGGGTCGTGCTGGGGGTGATGTTTCAGGGTTTAGGGTAGTGCAGTGGTGTTCGGGCAGTGTAGGGGGTCGTGCAGGGGCTGGTGTTTCAAGGTTTAGGGCAGTGCAGTGGTGTTCGGGCAGTGTAGGGGGTTATTGCGGGGAGTAGTGTTTCAGGGTTTAGGGCAGTGCAGTGGTGTTCGGGCAGTGTAGGGGGTCGTGCTTGGGGTGGTGTTTCAGGGTTTAGGTCAGTGGTGTTCGGGCAGTGTAGGGGGTCTTGCTGGGGGTGATGTTTCAGGGTTTAGGGCAGTGCAGTGGTGTTCGGGCAGTGTAGGGGGTCTTGCTGGGGGTAGTGTTTCAGGCTTTAGGGCAGTGCAGTGGTGTTCGGGCAGTGTAGGGGGTCATGCTGGGGGTGGTGTTTCAGGGTTTAGGGCAGTGAAGTGGTGTTCGTGCAGTTTAGGGGTCGTGCTGGGGGTAGTGTTTTAGGGTTTAAGGTAGTGCAGTGGTGCTTGTGTAGTGTAGGGGGTTGTGCTGGGGGTAGTGTTTTAGGGTTTAGGGTAGTGCAGTGGTGTTTGTGTAGTGTAGGGGGTCATGTTTTAGGGTAGTGCAATGGTGTCTGGGTAGTGTAGGGGGTCGTGCTGGTGGTAGTGTTTTAGGATTTAGGTTAGTGCAGTGGTGTTTGGGTAGTGTAGGGGGTCGTGCTGGGGGTAGTGTTTTAGGGTTTAGGATAGTGCAGTGGTGCTTGTGTAGTGTAGGGGGTCGTGCTGGGGGTAGTGTTTTAGGGTTTAAGGTAGTGCAGTGGTGTTTTTGTAGTGTAGGGGGTCATGTTTTAAGATGCAATGCTCCAATAACTGACCAGTCTGCACTACATAAAACTGCAAAAAAACTCAAAATAAAAAGTGTTTTGCACACTTTTGTCATTGGGCTATATGTGGGCTACATCTGGGTAATATTTGTGCTACATTTGGGCTCTTTTTTCACTGGTGGCCATCTTGGAAGACTTCTTTGTTATGAAGTTTCCTAATTTCTTCATTTACTGCAGTCTTCTCAGTAGGAAATGCTTTCAGTTTTTTACTTTGATTCCATCAAGAAGGCATTCAGATGTGTCTCACATCTGCCATAAATTCAGAATGTTAATACTCTAGTTGCTCATTAGATCACTGGAGTAAAGCTACTGCTCACCAGGGAGTTAACTGGTAGTCTGCTGCTGGTATTGAAAGTGATTGTTTCAGTCTGCATGCCAGAATTTTCTAATGAAATAGAAGAGGATATGAGATCTCACTTAAAACATGCCCTAATTTTTCTTTCTGCAGCACTAACCATAATTTCTATTTCAAAAAGAACCCCTCATTTTGTTCCTTTTTAAATTAAATGTTTTAAGTGTTACCGGTTTATTCCAATCAAGATGGCTTCAGGTGTGCCATACTTTTGTCATAAGTAAGGCTGTTAGCGCTCTAGTTGTTCTTTAGAACACTCTGGGAAGCTGCAGTAGAACACAAAGGCATCAACTGGCAGGCTGCTCCTGTTGAAATATAACAGGAAGATATTTGAGATCACACTTGAAATATGTCCTAATTTTTCTTTCTACAGCACTAACCATAATTTCTATGACAAAATGAACCCCTCATTTTGTTCCTTTTTAAATTAAATGTTTTAAGTGTTACCAGTTTATTCCAATCAAGATGGCTTCAGGTGTGCCATACTTTTGTCATAAGTAAGGCTGTTAGCACTCTAGTTGTTCTTTAGAACACTCTGGGAAGCTGCAGTAGAACACAAAGGCATCAACTGGCAGGCTGCTCCTGTTGAAATATAACAGGAAGATATTTGAGATCACACTTGAAACATGTCCTAATTTTTCTTTCTACAGCACTAATCATAATTTCTATGACAAAATGAAGCCCCTCATTTTGTTCCTTTTTAAATTAAATGTTTTAAGTGTTACCAGTTTATTCCAATCAAGATGGCTTCAGGTGTGCCATACTTTTGTCATAAGTAAGGCTGTTAGCACTCTAGTTGTTCTTTAGAACACTCTGGGAAGCTGCAGTAGAACACAAAGGAATCAACTGACAGTCTCTGCCCTTGTTGGATGTACATGTTTTACTGAGAATGTCAGACTTCATTCTCACATGAGTGAGAAAGATAATGTGAATTTACAGAAAATATGCTCTCATTTTAGCTTCTGGAGCACCTTCCAAACCTCCATGGGACAAGCATGAGAAAATAGTGATCTCTCAAACATGATTCATGATATCCCAGCAGAAGGTTTTTCACATGGTAAAATCACCTTAGAATACACCACAATTCCTAAAATTAGTATGGTACCATCAACAAATAAATTCTAATGTAACTAAAGCCTGTTATCACCCTTTATAGTTCTCCTTTTGGTGACCCTCAAAATCTTCTATTCACTACAATGCATTTCAATGAGGTACTATCATTTATATTGGTCCCAAGATGGCTGCCAGCAATTCCAGGATGAAGTGCTGACAGCCAATCAGATCTCACGATGACATGTGTGGTTAGGCTCCGCCCAGATATATATGTGACTTTACTTTTGATTTTCTCAGGAACTACTGAACGGATTTACACCATTTAAGCAAAAGGCACGACACTGAACCAAGGGCTACCTCTTTGCCAAATTTGGTGTAATTCCGTTCAGCAGTTCGGGCTGTAGCTGCGACTAAAGGTTCCTATGGAAAAATGAATGGGGAAAACGCGTTTTGGGACCCCCCTTTTTCTCGGCCCCCGCTTGACGTATCACCCCGAGACTTTCAGGATAGGAGCGGACCGGAGCGCCCCAACAAGTTGGAAACTTTCGCGAAGATTCGTCAACCGGCGCCAACGTTATTTCAAATAGAATGTCGCGGATTTCCTATGGATAATAGGTTTTAACTATAACTATCTACTGGCGACCGCCAGTAGATAATATATATATATATATATATATATATCCAGGTAACTCCAACTCTTTTCCCACAGAAAACAACGGAGCACGGACCTCAGATGAAGTGCAGTTTTTTTATTCAATTGAGCTCACAAACAGCACTAGCAGCATAACGCGTTTCGGCACAACAAGTGCCTTGATCACATGATGCGCGTGACTGGTCTCATCTGGTTTATATATACATTCCTTTCCGCATGGTCCCATTTTCCTGACTAGGTGGGCGCTTCTGTGGTGGTGCGTTACGAGTACGGCAGGACCAAGCCGTTTCGAATTTTGCCAACACTTTCCCCAAAGGGGGACTTCTCACCGCACTCACAGCAGGGATGGAACTAAACAGGAATTCGCAGAGTATTTAGCCATCCTCAACAACACTGAAACAGAACTCAAATTCACATATACCATCAGTGACAATAGAGTGATCTTCTTAGACACAGAAGTCTATATTAGCGAAAATGAAGTCCATACCACATTACATCGTAAAGAAACTGCCACCAATGCTGTTCTTCACGCTGAAAGCTGTCATGAAAGGAGCCTAATTAACAACATACCATACGGTGAATTTTTAAGGGCTAGAAGGATCTGCTCACAAGAATTTGAGTGGCAAAAAACAGCAAACTGATATCTGAAAGATTCAGAAGAAGAAATTATAATAAAAAATTGGTCTCAGCATGTCAACAAAAAACAGCAAGCTTAACACGTTCGGAATTGATCTCTGAAAAACAACCTCCACCGAATAGTGGTGTGAACTCTCAGAAAATAAGGTTGATAACCACATACTCTACAGAAAATAAACAAATCAGACACATATTACGGAAAAATTGGAATATCCTCACCTTAGATCCCACAGTTGCCAAAATTGTGGGAGATAATCTTAGTGTGACATTTCGCAGAGCTACCAACCTAAAAGATCAATTGGTGCATAGCCATTTTAGACATAAAAACAAACAGGCTATGTGGCTGCAAAATACGGGATTTTTCAAATGCACGAATTGTAAAGTTTGTACCATAGCTAAGAATACAAAAGAAATTGAAATGGCCAACAAAAAAGTGTGGAAAATTAAACAACGCATAACTTGCAAAAGTCAATTTGTAATTTATATGGTGGAGTGCCCCTGCCCTTTCAGATATGTGGGCAGCACAATATGTGATCTAAAGAAAAGAATATTGGAACATGTTAGGGCAACTATCAATACTGACAGGAGTAACGCCATAGCTAAACACATGGAAAAAGAACATGGTGGGAATTGGAAGCTGCTGACATTCCGTGTGGTGGGACAAGTGGAACAACAGGCCCGTGGCGGGGATAGAGAAAAAATCTTGCGCCAAAAGGAATCGAGACACATATTAAATTTCCGAACTTTGACCCCAAGAGGCCTTAACCAAGATGAGGAGCTACACTCGCATTTATGATGTATCCTATTGTGTTCTGAACATCTTAAACGTACATTTTACACATTGGTCTTTGAGAGTTTTGGACCAGATGATATTCTATTATATAATAGCAAATGACATGAATACTAGCCTCCCTGTACTTGATTTTAACATGTAGGTATTGGGCAATGAAGTTTAACTTTGGTTTCAATACAACTGTGTTAACTTTAATGTAGTCCCACTCTGGATATGGCTCAATTGGTTGAACTTAGACGACTAATGATGTACAAATTAGTCTAGATACATACTGGTTATGATCGAACTGATTAAGAGTTGCTGATGGCGCCTGATAATGTTATCTAAAAGGAAAGAGAATTAAAATGGCATAATACCATGGAATTATGATTTATATAGGGAGAGTAATGGCCCACTGGAGGGCTAGATTTACAATGTACAACATGTATAAAATGAGATGTTTGCGCACTTTGAAGGCACAAAAATGCAAAAGTGAAATGCATAGGATTGTGCGCTTGTAATCAATGAATGCCAAGGTTAGAATATAACCCATAAAGGGATAAGGTGTAATTAAAGAATCATGCCGTTATATTTGCAGGTTGCATGGCACTATTGCAAATAGGTAATTATAGTTGATTATTAAGTTGGAGCCACTAGGAACACCTTGATACAATAGTAATCTTATGAAAGGGTTGTACCAACTGACTAGCGCAGCGCGATTGTGCGTTTTAAAACAAAGTAATGATCCATGGGTTCGAGTCCCGGGCATGCAGCAGCAACTCCCGTGGACTTCCTATAATTTGTTATTCCCCAAATAAGATAGCAATTATATATAAAAAAAAAATCGAAACATCCACAAATGTGGTGCCATAAAGACTAGCAAGAAATAGTATTAACCAGTTGTAGGATAATTAAAGTAGTATTTGTGGAGTCATTGTATGGAAGAGTAGGTGAATCGAAGTAAATACAATGTTATGAGGTGTCAACTTCATTGTCACAATCTGTTTTATATATAAAATGTAGTCCAAAGGTTTAGCGACAATTATCAAAGTGCATGAGTATTAAAACTACGATTACCATAATGCATTGAAGGTACCAACAGGATGTGATGTCATGTTGTTTAAATAAGGCAGAAATGGAATGCCGCCTTGTTTTGTCGTTATCCCCGTGAACAAGGTCTCGGCGGAGACTGAAACGCGTTGGGGTGTGTTGGCAAGCTATGAATAAACACCCTTGAACTACATAAAGTGGATATACTGAATCAATTTTTGTTAAAGAAGCACGGAGCTTGAGTGCGGTGAGAAGTCCCCCTTTGGGGAAAGTGTGGCAAAATATATATATATATATTATCTACTGGCGGTCACCAGTAGATAGTTATAGTTAGGACCTATTTTCCATAGGAAATCCGCAACATTCTATTTGAAATAACGTTGGCGCCGGTTGACGAATCTTCGCGAAAGTTTCGAACTTGTTGGGGCACTCCGGTCCGCTCCTATCCTGAAAGTCTCGGGGTGATTCGTCAAGCGGGGCCGAGAAAAAAGGGGGTCCCAAAACATGTTTTCCCCATTCATTTTTCCATAGGAACCTTTAGTCGCAGCTACAGCCCGAACTGCTGAACGGAATTACACCAAATTTGGCAAAGAGGTAGCCCTTGGTTCAGTGTCGTGCCTTTTGCTTAAATGGTAACTTTCATTAAAGTATTAACTGTCTCAACTGTAAGCTTAAAGCCCACAATCACACTAACGTAACAATTCTCTTAAAACATGTTAGTTCTACAACCTACATATAATCCAATAAATGAAATCTTGACTAATGAATCCAGCTATATCGTGCGGTACTCTTATATGTAGCACAATAACTCATACATTTTATTAAGCAAAAAACGGAAACTGGTCACAATTTATAAAGAAAGTATTAACACAGATTCATTCATTCATTCTCACTAATCCCTGGCAAATGCACAGCATTAAATGCATCTTAGAGCACCACCTTACAATCTAAACTGATAGGAGATTAATATCAGCAATCCAGATGTCTCTGAAAAGGAAAAACTTTAATATGCAGACACACACATATATATATATTTAAACATAAAATAGATGTACTTTCTATATCTTTAGTGCACCTCATGTCTCTCTCCACAGGGCCCAAAGATGCATTTTTTCTTTTTTAATTTTGGGCGGAATCCACAAATCTGGTTGATAATTTTTTTAAAAAGCGAAGCACGGGCTCCCGCGCTTCGTTTAATTAGGCCCCTGGGTGGGCCAGGTCCAAGGGGCAATAATCTAAATACCCATGCAGCCCCAGGGACCGCCACCACCACGGGGCTACATTGAAAAGATGTGTGGGGGAGCTCCAGACCCCCCACGGAGCCCTGGGGACTGCCACCTCCCCGGTGCTATATTAGAAAATAAAGTGTGGTTGACTTGAACCCCCACACACAGCCTTGGGGTCCACCACCTCCCTGTGGCTTCAATACTGTTGGAGGGGGCCACACAACCCCCCTCATGGAGCCGTAAATGGCCTTGGGGACCGCCACCCCCCAGCGCCGGCTCCATGCACTTTGCTATGGGATGGAGGGAGCACCGCTCCTGCCATCCCTTAGCAAACAAGTGCTCCACTTTGAACAAGTGAGAGCATTTTTCTCTCACCTTTTCAAAGTGGAGCACTTTGCTTTTTACCCTCAGGGAGCTGTATGCCAGCAGCTCCCTGGGGATAAAAAGCCATGTCGGCTCCCGCAGGAGGCGGGAGCCGGCTGGGACCACAGGGGCCTTCAGGCTCCCCTGTGGTCCCCGACCATCTGGCCATGCCCCGGGGGATGGGGTCCCCGGGGCTGAAAATGGCCCGGGAGGGGGCCGCTCAGCCCACCTCCCTTTTTTTTAAAAAAAAGGAATGTCCTGGCCCCAGGGGAGGAGGGCCGCGCACCACCCTCCCTTGAAAAAATGTATCTTTTTTTTTTTTTAAATGGCTGGGCCCCGGGAGATGGGGTCCACAGGGCAGAAATCTGCCTGGGGAGGGGGCCATACGGCCCACCTCCCCTTTAAAATAAAATAAATAAATAAACAAAGGCCTAGCCCCGGAGGATGGGGGCCACGGGGCAGAAATCGGCATCGGGAGGGGGGCTGCCCACTCCCCTCCCTTTTTATTTTATTTTTTAAAAATTGCTCATGCCCCGGGGGATGGGGTCCCCGGGGCCCTAAATGCTCAAGGGAAGGGGGGCCACACAGCCCTCTTCCTAAAATTAAAAAAAAGGAAGCCGGCAACTCGCCGGAGGCCCTGCCCCTATGTTAAATACTCTAGCCCACCTGTTACCTCCAGTAAGCCCCACACAGTGGGATTGCTGAGAGGTGGTCGGAGGCCATGCCCCTTTTGCACCACTCTGCAAACGCACCTCTTGGCACACTGCTGGTGGGGCGATGAGGTCCCCTTGTATCCTGAGGACCTCAGGACTAAAGTGGACTTCATCCCGCAAGCAGCAGTGCGCTAGGAGGCACGTTTGCAGGGTGGTGGAGAAAGGGGGCATGGCCTCTGACCACCTCTCAGCAATCCAGCTGTGTGGGGCTTACTGGAGGTAAGAGGAGAGCTTGTTGGCCCCCAGGGACCCTCAATAGGCAAGGGGACTTTATCCCCCAACCAAGTGCGCTCCAGGAGTCGCGTTTGCAGAGTGGTGGAGAAAGTGGGCTTGGCATGTGACCAGCTCTCAACAATACCATTGTGTGGGGCTTACTGGAGGTAACATGTAGGCTATGGCCCCTAAGGATCCCCAGCAGCGAAGGAGACTTCATCCCTCAACCAAGAGCGCGCCAGGAGGTGCGTTTGCAGAGTAGTGGACAAAGGAGGCATGGCCTGGTATCAGAACTCAGCAATCCTGCTGTGTAGGACTTACTGGAGGTAATAGGACCAGTAGTTGGCCCCCAAGGACGTCCTTGGGGGCCAACTACCCCTCCTGTTACTGCCAGTAAGTCCCACACAGTGGGATTGCTAAGAGGTCTTCAGAGGCCATGCCCCCTTTCTCCACCACTCTGCAAACGCACCTCCTGGTGCACTACTGGATGGGGGATGAAGTTCACATTACTCCTGAGGGATCTTGGGGGACGAGAAGCCGTCCTGGTACCTCCTGTAAGTCTTATGCAGCAGAATTCCTGAGCGCTGGTTGGAGGCCCAGAAATTCACTGAAAAAATCACAGGTTTCAGGGATGTTATAGTTAGAAATTAGCACGTAAAAAACCTTAGAAATTCACTGAAAAAAAGCAAAAGTTTCAGGGATGTTATAGTTAGTAATTAGCATTTAAAAAACCTTAGAAATTCACGGGAAAAGCCAAAGGTTACAGAGAGGTTATAGTTAGGCTGACATTTCACTCCTACAAAACAAGAGAAATTCAGCCGTTATAGTTAGCTGAGCTAACTATAACTTGCGCCTCCACAATGCACTGCTGATGACGTCACATATTACATCACTCATGACATGGTCAGTAACATCACTGATGACATCACTCATGACATCTTAAAGGGAGCTGCTCACATGCTGGTTAATAGCACATGAGCAGGCCAGGATTGGTCGTGGGAGTTTGCTGGGGCCTGCACTACAGTCCCAGGAGAAGAGGTCAGAGTGAGGAGGACGTTGTCTGTCAGGATCCAGTAAGTATTTTTCTTTCTTTTTTTATTTTGTTAGCCCGTGCACGCACCTACCCATTTTCCGACCCCCTCAGTAGATGCCAGCCACCACTGCAACACACTTGTGTAAGAGCTTCATCATCTTCCTTTCGTGTGGCCATAAAAATATGTCATCAATGTAGTTGAAAGCCTTTGTGACAGGCTGCATTATGCAACTGACATCCTGAAAGAGTTCTGCAGCTGATGACACACTGAAACTTAGCCTTTTATATCAAAATAATCCAACATACTTTGAAAAAGTAGAAATGTGACACTCCGAAACTTAGCCTTTTATATCTAAATAAACCAACATGAGCTGAAAAAGTAAAAATGTACCTGCAATTTTCTTTCAGTTCAAGTAGGTGATATCCTTTGTTAAAATCAAGGCAGGAAAAGACTTTGGCTCTATTCAGCTGTGTAATCATGTTAGCAATGTGCGGACATGGATATCATTCTTTCAATCGCTTTGTTAGCTTGGCGCATAATAATGCAGATGCGTACAGCTCCTCCTCTATCCTTCTTTAGTACTACCCAGCGGCGGCCAGCACAGGTAAATGCAGTGGGGCGGGACAGGGGTGGGCGGGGTGGGAGGGAGGAAGGCGACAGACGACGGAACAGATATAATTAAATTAAAAAATATACATATTCCGTCGTCCGTCGACCTCCCCTCCTGCCGCGTCCTGCCCCGCCCACTGCACTTACCTGAGCCGGCCGCCGCTGGTACTACCCCTATGGGTGACACCCATGGCATTGGACCAGTGGTTCACTCAATGATGTTGTGCTTTAATAGTGACTCAAGTTCTTTCTCAATAGCCTCTTGTAAATGTAATGCAATTCAACGATGTAGTTGAGCAACAGGACGGAAGTCCTCATTTATGTGAAGCTGCACTCTCATGGTATTATGTCTCCCTAGTCCATGAAACAAGGATGGAAACTGATTCACTATCTCATGATAGGCATTGACATTGTAGTTTACAGAAATCAGCCCCATGTCAGCAGCAGTACTGAAACTGAGTAAACATGCACTCCATGAGGTGCCTGGAAAACATGAATTGGTGCTTGTACTTTCGTCTTTTTATGCTTCATAGTTGCTATGAATGAACCTTGACTTTGTAGTGCTGTAGATGCAGCCCACGTATACACTTTGGTTTTTGACGGGATTAAATGGGGCACTGGAGATAGTTCATTGTACTTTTCTGCTGGCATAATGTTTATTTACGCACCACTGTCTATGATAAAAGGTATGAAGAACCCATTCACTTTCAGTGTGATCTTGGGACAGTGTCCAAATGAATTTTGCTCTTTCACTTGTTGACCTAACTTCGACCGGCATTCTTCCTTGCAAGAAGTTAATCCTACATGTGTACATCGTCCAGCAGTCAACATTGACATCGCACACCCATCTTCTTCACTGTCACTTGACAATGATGAACTTTTAGGCGAGGAATTTGACGATAATCAACGTCGTTCAGTTTCTACTTGCCTCAACTGATGCTGCCACTAGGCATAGTGGGCATGGATGGAACATCTCTGGAACTTTCTGGCATCCATTTTGTTTTCTCAATGTGACGCACTTGATCTTTCCTCTATTTTGTATTCTCAACATGACACACTTGATTCAAGCTGAGTGTCTCTTTCAGCGTCCGTCGTCTGAAAGAATCGGAGCGACAACCATCTAGTACTCTGAGATACTTGACCTCTTCATCATTGAACGCGTTGAACTTGCAATGCTTTATGAGTGAATCAAGTCTTTCTACAAACTCATCCATTGTTTCTGCCTTACTTGGTTGAAAATATACCTTTCATAGTTGACATTTGGCATTGGATTGAACTTGGTGTTCAGAACATCTTTGATTTGACAGCACGTCACTTCCCCACCATGTGGTATTTTGTTTATCACTTCTTTTACTCCTTCACTCGCCAAATTATTTCGATATTTATTGATCTTTTTGTCATTGGCTTCTTCCAGTGCGTCAATGAAATCATCAAAGCTTTCGATCCAGGCAGTCCATCTGTCACCAATATTCTGCTTTTTGGTGGTATCGAAGGGAGGTAGTGGTGTTACGAATGTGGCAGCTTCATAACATGTGGAACTTTCTGCGGCTAGGAGCGCAGCTCGCTCCAACAGCATCTGCTGCCTGCTTGTACCAGCACCTTTGTCAAGCACTAGCCACATGCTGACACTTGGGTCATCACGCCCGCTCTCCGGTCATGAGGCACTGTTCTTGCATAGGTTCTTCACCCTTCTCACCTCTTTGCATTGCACCTGGTTTCTACTGCCTTTAGGGTTTCTCTGCATCAGAAATGTTAACACTTTTAGCACTTTCCTGTACTCTGCTATCACTGCTTTTAGTGCTTCTCTGTCTCTGGTTGTTGCTGCCCTTAGCATTGCCGAAATGTATGAATGACAGCTTTGTGCCAGGCTGTAGCGCAGTATCTCTTATCTCGACTTTACCAGCAAATTTCTAACCAACGACAAACGAAGTTTCTGTAAGGACTTCACTTTCTTCACAATCCTTGCACTGGCAGGAGTTGCGCTTTGACACCACAAGCGCCAACATCGACTTTCACTTTGACTGAGGCACACATGGCGCGCACAAGCAGTTTGCTGGACCACGGAAAACTCTCCAGGATAGAACTTTCAGTTCTTCAGGTCATGGGGTTTATGAAATCCCCTCCATGTTGCCCGAGTACAGGAAAATGATCACACCACACATAGAGCTTGGTATTACACGTCTTTATTCCTCAGCGTATAACCATTAACAGAACATTCTACATCATGAATTGTATCACCCACACTGATGCACTTGCATCACTGTTCTATGGGGACCATCAGGAACCAAAAGCATCCCGTCATCTCTCACTCATAAGACATTACAGATACTATTGATGTATGTAGAAAGTAATTAACACAAATTAATTTATACAATTGATGGCCAATACACAATTTAATACATACTCTGTACTATAAAAGAGGTCAAAGTTAGTATTATTAGGAAGACCCACAAATATTACATAGATATAAAGCACAACAAATAAATTGCGTAATATCTCGGTCTATGTCTTGACCAACATATGAAGTTCCAAGTTCAGAATCTCTTTGTTTAACCCTAATGGCTGCCAAGGCCACAGAGAGCTATCTAGATCCTGGCAAAATTGTTATTATGCATGCGAAATGTGGTGACATTCGTGTAGTTCACATTATGCAGACTGTGATAATTCCATTTTACAGCCACTCTATTTCATGAAATATTTGTTCATCGTAGACTAGTTTGAGCAGAAGATAGCCTGTGGAAAATGTAAAAGAGATGTCTATGTGGCAGAGAGGCATTTTTTCTGCTTGAACCAGATAAACCTCACATTCAATCTTAACTGGAGATGCCAGACAAGTACATTTTTTATAATATGCAATATTTCATGTAATGTTTGTGAAAATTAAGGATATGCTGCAATAAAAATCATTCTTTATAAAAAATTTACCACCATGACCATCACCTCCACAATTAGCTCCACCATTGCCACCTCCGCCACAGCAATTACCATCATCACCAGCAGTACAACCATAATAACCAACACCACCATTATAATGACCTTTACCACAAATATGATTACCACTTCCATTAACACCACCACCACAGCTATTAACAGCATTACTGAAATACCAAGAAGCCCCCCAGGTTGTTTAAAAAAAAGAAGGAACTTCACACAGCTGAGTAAGAGAACAATATAAATACATCAATCACACCAGATGCGATGCAAAAGAAGTCTATTAAACTCACATTTAGCAAATATACAAGTGCTTTAATTTTTTTTTTTTTATTGGAGCCATCGAAATACGTGGATGATTTTTTAATCCACAATTCTCCTGCACTGAACGAATGTATATGGAACATTGATCCATTGTTGAACATTGACAATATTGGCAAGGTAGAATAAGTTTTAAAGACCAACTATTATGTATTTTTTTATTCTTCCGATTTTGTTATGTGATGTTCAATATGTCTGTGTATGGATTTTTATATCTATGCTAAAAAGGTTTCAAAATATTAATAAATATGTGGAATTGCAAAATGTTGGTCTAATACCCTTTTTGGTTAGAATTAAGAAGCTGGTTTGATTAATTTAGTCCAATTGTTCTGTTACTCAGCTGTTTGAAGGTTCTTCTTTTTCAAACAGCCTGGGGAACCTATTGATGTTGTGGTTATTTAACTCTGTACCCTTTGTTTACAGGGTTGCTCTCTTTGAGCCTTATTAACTGCATTACCATCACAACCATTGCCACCACCACCTCACTGTTGCCACTATTACCATCACCATCAGTACCACCAATATTATCACCACAAAGTAATTGCAATCATCACCATAGCCATCACCACTTCCACCACTATTACCACGACTATCGTTTTCACCACCATCATTACCACCACCTGCATTATCACTGCTTCCACTGTTAGTTCTGCCACCACTACTACCATTCCCACAATCATTACCACCACCATATTACCAACACTGCCAAAATTACCCCATCATTACCACCAGCCTTACCACTATGTCTACATCACCTTTACCATTATCATGAATACTACCACCATTACCATTATAACCACAACCATTTTAACCAGCACCATTGCCAAAAACACCCCCACAATTAGGTATGGTACCCCAACATACTGAAAATCATAACCACAGCCACCATTAAAACCACCACCTTTACCAGCACCACTATTACAACCATTATCGCCATCACTACCAATGCCACCAGGAATGCTACAACCAATATTACCACAATTGCCACCTCCACAACTTTACCACTAATACCAATTACACCCCCACTACTATACCAGAAATATTGCCAGCACAACCAGTTTTGCCATTATAATGACCTTTACCACTACCAACATTACTGAAACCATTATTAATGTCACCACCACTGCCACTATTACCACCACAACAATGGTTACAAGAACCATTACCACAACCACCACCACCACCTATTGGTGCCACTATCATTACCATCATTATTATGAATATCACAATTGCAATCACCATTACCACTACCTCCATTACCACTACCATCATGACTACCTTTTCCAACAGTACTACAACCACTATGATAATTTGTCAACATTATCATCATCATCACAATTGGCACCATAAAAACAATCACCACCACGTGTATCATTTATGCCAGCATTGCTATCACCACCACAAAAATTATGACCCATACCACTAGCATTATCACAATGACCATCACCATCATTATGATTATGACCACCAATATCAGGATTACCACACCACCATTGCCACCACCACCACCATCTCCAGCATTACCATCACCATGTGAGGCTATCAGCACCTGTATATTTAATACCACCTTCATTGCCATCTCCATTTCCTCCATCACCACATTACCACCAGCACCACCAGCCTTGCCATCACTACCACCAACACCACAATTACCACTATTACTTCCACCACCACCATTAACACCACCATTACAACCAGGGCTTCCACTTCCAACATCACCTTTACCGCCACCAACTTCTCCATTATAACTGATGCCACTTCTATTATCATCTCTATCACTACTACCACCACCACCACCATCATAGTGATTATCTCCCCAGTCCTTACTATTACCAATACTGCCAACATTACCATCAACATTATTACCACCAGCTTTGACACCACCTTTGCCAGTGGTAAAGCTTGAACTGAACTGAAGCATGTCGACCTAGGGTACACTTGTTTACAAACTTACCTATTTACTTTTCTTTTACTTATTGCAGTTTATGTATTGCATGGACTTGGTCCACAGGCATTAGAGCATTTTTTGAGTGAGAAGTAAGTAATTTCTTGTTAACACACATCATAAAATAACCAATTAGCACATGGAAAACAAGGGACATAGGCCCTCATGTAGGAAGAAATTTCAGGGTCACAAAGGTCAAATTGTATCCTTTGAGACTGCAAAATGGCATTTTAATATGAATAAAACCCAAAGTGCAATTCAGTAACATATTACCAAATTGCAATTTAGATTAGGGAGTAAATACCAAATTGGTATTTGGAAGGGGTGTGTGAAGGGCCTCACTTCCAAATACTGATTCCTTAAGTTATGTATTAATGCTTTGCAACCATAATCCAGTCACAAAACATTCATGTGTTAACACTAAGTCAAAAGAAATGGTAACCATTCGCAAATGAGAAGGAGTCACCTAGTTATTCCTTCCCCTCTATTAAGGTGGACAAAAATATTTTTTAGGAGTAGGAGGGGAGCAGGATCATTGGTCTTACTCCTGGTTGTAAAATATAATTTTTTTTTTAACACATCCTGTTTTCCTTCTAGGAAAATGGGCTCCGCTTTAAAATAAAAAGATTATTTATTTAAAAGCAATAATAGACATGGTGATCTGCTGACCCCAGCAGGCCATCATGCCTGTGACTAGGCAATCATAATGGGTCGCTATTTGCACACATCTCATGCATATTAATGAGGTAGGTCAAATTGCGACCTACTGCGATTCGGTATTTTGTGAACCAACTCATTAATACATAGATTGGTTCACAAATTACTACTGGTTTCGGTAGAAATTGGTGTCAAAATTGCAACCACTTCTACCCAATCCATGATAATACATTCCAAATAAGGAATTGAAAGTTGGAAATCAGTATTTGTGACAATTAATGATTTCCTATTTACAATATTAGTATATGAGGCCCACTATTTCCTTATCCCAGATCCTTCTAAATTCTGTACAGTATTGCTACACAAAATGTGTTTTTGCACACTAGAGCATTACATTATATAGTGGTCCGCGTTTCTCTTGGATTGCACTGCTGAATATCGAAACTAACAATATCAGGATATAAGAATATTGAGGAATGATTATGGAGGGAAACAATTTCAAAAGGTAAGTGCATATAGGAAAGTAAAGATTTACTATTCCTATCTCCACATCTCTGTACCTTGAAGATATATGTACTGAGTAGGTACATATATGTGGAGTTAAGTATAGAAAATTCAGACTTACCTTTCGATATTTTTTTCTGTTGATATTCTGTCCTCAATATTGTGTGGCATATTAGCAAGACCCACGTTAGAATATCGCCGTTTTAGCGGCAGGAAACTGCCGCTAAAACGGCGATAATGGGCTTGCTAATATGCGTTATAGAATTCCAATAGAAGCCCAGGTTAGATGTGCAGGACATCTAACCTGGGCTTCTATTGAATTCCATAACGCATATTAGCAAGCCCATTATCGCCGTTGTAGAGGCAGTTTCCTGCCGCTAAAACGGCGATAATTTTAACGTGGGTCTTGCTAATATGCCCCTATGTCCCCTCAATATTGTGGTTTCGATATTCAGGGTGCACACCTTGTCTTGGCTGTCTACACCTATCAGCTTAATGTAATACCATTATTTTACTGGGTCGACTACTTTGTCGAGACTACATTCTTACATTCTGCTGTATAATTTGAAATAATATATCAGAGTATGAGATTGTCTCTTTTCAGAAACTACTCTGTTCTCATCCAGCGCCTCACTCCAATTCATCTTTAATGGTAAAGTTACACCAGGAAGTTCTGCTTTCGTTTTTTTAATTTCCGATATATGCATGATCTAGATGTTTACCTCTGGTTATTAATGTCTAACTAGAAGATTATTCTTCTACCTGGTTTTGCTGTTTAAGAAGAGATTGGGTTATCATTGCTTATCATGCATAATATGGCTTCATTTTCTGTCTTAACCAACAGCAAAGCCCTTGATATTTGTCACACAAAATATATATCTCTCTAGGGGACTGCCCTCAAGCCAAAGTCTTTATTAAGGGGAGGTCAAACTCCGGCACCAATTCAGAGTCAGACCCTGTACCGATGTGTGATGCTTTTTTTAAGCCGGGTGCCAATCGACGTATAAATCAATAAGTCTGAAATAAGCTAAAATATATAGGAAGCGCCTCACGTAAGCGACCACTATGAGCCAGTTGGCTGTTACCGCCATTCACAAAAAAATGATCTAAACATGCATTTTTGTTTTTAATCATGAGCATAGACATAAAATAAAGATATGTGTAATATGTCATATTTGACTAATTTTTCCTATTTTTATGAGGAAGACAGCATTGTCATTTCTTCCTTAATGAGGGCCGCCAGGGGTGTTTGATGTTATTTGGTTTAAAGAGAAATTACACAGGAAGCACAATTAGCTTCAGACATGGTGTTGGTTCCTCCTGTCAATATAGGAAAGCGTCCAATGATATTAAAGTGAGAAAGTTGATGAGTAATAGCCAACGGCTCCTGGTGGTCGCTTACGTGAGGCACTTCATATATATTATATACTTTTTATGAATTTTTGATTTACACGTCCTTTGACACTGAGCTTGAAAGAAGTATCACACGTGGGTACAGGGTCTGATTCTGAATTGGTACCTGAGCTTGACCTCCCCTAATAAAGACTTTGGCTAGAGGGTGGGGCCCTAGAGATATATATATATTGTGTGACAAATATCAAGGGCTGTATTGTTGGTTTTGCTTTTTGAGTGGAGGATGCCCTTGATATATTTTCCGTTCCCGTTCTACCTCCCTTTGTGTATGAATTCTTGTTGTGTCTTCCCTTCTTATCCAAATAGCATGATACTAGACAGATAATTATTTTTCGTATGTCTCAGATTCTTTGTCTATAAAAGTAGAAAATATTGTGATGATTACATTAGCTAGTAGAGCATAGTTATGTGTAGCCAACGACCTCGGCACAGACTCTTATACAACTGCCAGTTCCCAGTTTCGAGTCCCGTCTTTCATTCTTGTAAGGTCAATATAAGGACTGCCATTGTGTTGAAATATCAGAACATTTTGAAATGGTGCATTTATCTCAGAGAGCCTGAGGTAAAATAAATAGGTATTTGCATCTTTTAAACAAGTATAAAGGATGTGCGTGTTTTTGTGCCATAACACAAGTAATAGTTTCTTGCGAAACGATGTATTTTAAATTTTCTTTCTTATTTACACACATTCCATAGCAAAACAAAAATGTTTCTCACAATGTCGACCAATAATTAATTTTTTTATTGTGGAAATCCTTCAACACAGACAAGACAGCTTCAGAAACCAACCCCATTGTATCGGACAGTCACATGGGAGCTTTCCACACCTCCCCGTACAATCGCTACTATTGCCTTTGAGGCATTATGTGATAATATTGCTGTTGCCTGTGGAAAATTGTTATGAAAATGCAAAATAGGGTTGTGACTGAAGGTGAGACAAATGTGTCAAACCACTGTCCCCTGTCCCCTTCCATTAGGTCCTTTTATGTCTTGTTTGACAGTGCACCTGTATGCAAGATATATTGTTACCAATTCTTTAAAATATACCCAGACTGAGCTTTGGCAACCCAGAGGAGTATTAACCACTCACTCCACTCTATTGGCCTTTTGCTTCATTATTTCACCTTCCAGCAAGTACTTTCATTGAAATACACGAGGGACTATTTTAGACCAGAAAAGTACTCTAAATCATCACATTGTTTGGAACATTCAATTCTTTTTCTCCTGTAATCATTCTCTGAAGAAATCAATCCTTTTTGCTACTTTCCGCCAGCACTGGCAAAGCCAGCAGGGAAGAGTTTAGTGTGATAACAGCGATTGTGCATGCAAATAGCATTTGTGAATGCCATTGTTGAAACCGGTCCTAGGATGCTTGTTTCCAGTCCAGGGAGGACCTGGCCTAGCAGTTCGGGCTGGACTGTTCCCATTGGGCGCAGGGTCAAGAATGATTTGCATATGGCTGGGTCCAAACTGGAATGGCATGGTGAGCAAAAAAACGATGGATTTAGGCCCAGATCTCTGTTCTGGGGTGAATGTATGACATTGTTCTACATTCTGTCCATCAATTGTTCTTTTTGCATCTGTCCCCCCGAGTGGGACGGGTATGCCCAGACGTGGGTCCCGTGCTCTCCTTGCCACTGGAGTCAAGCTTTCCTGGCTGATGAGGGGTGAAACCCCGAAACCGGTCATAGGATGCTTGTTTCCAGTCCAGGGAGGACCTGGCCTAGCAGTTCGGGCTGGACTGTTACCATTGGGCGCAGGGTCAAGACTGATTTGCATATGGCTGGGTCCAAACTGGAATGGCATGGTGAGCAAAAAAACGATGGATTTAGGCCCAGATCTCTGTACTGGGGTGAATGTATGACATTGTTCTGCATTCTGTCCATCAATTGTTCTTTTTGCAATTGTTTAATTGGCAGTCAAATTGCAGACAGACCATATATATATATATATATATATATATCAAAGGAAAGACCACTTTACTGGAAAGCAAGTCACAAGGACACAGCGGGGAACATGTCGGGAGACTCTTTTATTCACTGGTACAGCTTGGCATAATGCATTTCGGCGTGTCAGCCTTCTTCAGACGCCGCTGTTACCACACCATCACCTCCTCCCTCCTTTGTAGTTCCTCTGGCGCTCCCATTGGTGGGAGATCAGCTGACCCTGCTGCAAAAGGATCCTGCAGTCAAATGTGAGCCTACAGTTCCCAGCGTGCATCTTATCGGGTAAGTGTGGCAGCTGGATCCGATGTTTTTAAAATAATTGCTGAAGTTTGCCTTGCAAAGGAGGGGCCGTGTAGCAGCAGGTGAGGACATATTGTTAGTGTTAAAAGTACTCCCTCCAGTCCCCTACGCCCGAGCCTCAAAATAGAAACAAACCGGGCTGCGAGGTGAACTGTAATCATGCTCACCTCCCCATGCAGTCACAGGCTGCCATTGGCAGCAGCCACTGGCGTGATTTTTTCTCGAGGCGGTCCTGGGGCTATCAATCACTTGATACACACAAACAGTCCATTTGCCAGACTTGCCCAGGACGCTTGCAGGACGGGTCCTCATTTCACGTTGCTGGCAAGCGCGACGAACATCAAAGGAAAGACCACTTTACTGGAAAGCAAGTCACAAGGACACAGCGGGGAACATGTCGGGAGACTCTTTTATTCACTGGTACAGCTTGGCATAATGCATTTCGGCGTGTCAGCCTTCTTCAGACGCCGCTGTTACCACACCATCACCTCCTCCCTCCTTTGTAGTTCCTCTGGCGCTCCCATTGGTGGGAGATCAGCTGACCCTGCTCCAAAAGGATCCTGCAGTCAAATGTGAGCCTACAGTTCCCAGCGTGCATCTTATCGGGTAAGTGCGGCAGCTGGATCCGATGTTTTTAAAATAATTGCTGAAGTTTGCCTTGCAAAGGAGGGGCCGTGTAGCAGCAGGTGAGGACATATTGTTAGTGTTAAAAGTACTCCCTCCAGTCCCCTACGCCCGAGCCTCAAAATAGAAACAAACCGGGCTGCGAGGTGAACTGTAATCATGCTCACCTCCCCATGCAGTCACAGGCTGCCATTGGCAGCAGCCACTGGCGTGATTTTTTCTCGAGGCGGTCCTGGGGCTATCAATCACTTGATACACACAAACAGTCCATTTGCCAGACTTGCCCAGGACGCTTGCAGGACGGGTCCTCATTTCACGTTGCTGGCAAGCGCGACGAACATCAAAGGAAAGACCACTTTACTGGAAAGCAAGTCACAAGGACACAGCGGGGAACATGTCGGGAGACTCTTTTATTCACTGGTACAGCTTGGCATAATGCATTTCGGCGTGTCAGCCTTCTTCAGACGCCGCTGTTACCACACCATCACCTCCTCCCTCCTTTGTAGTTCCTCTGGCGCTCCCATTGGTGGGAGATCAGCTGACCCTGCTGCAAAAGGATCCTGCAGTCAAATGTGAGCCTACAGTTCCCAGCGTGCATCTTATCGGGTAAGTGTGGCAGCTGGATCCGATGTTTTTAAAATAATTGCTGAAGTTTGCCTTGCAAAGGAGGGGCCGTGTAGCAGCAGGTGAGGACATATTGTTAGTGTTAAAAGTACTCCCTCCAGTCCCCTACGCCCGAGCCTCAAAATAGAAACAAACCGGGCTGCGAGGTGAACTGTAATCATGCTCACCTCCCCATGCAGTCACAGGCTGCCATTGGCAGCAGCCACTGGCGTGATTTTTCTCGAGGCGGTCCTGGGGCTATCAATCACTTGATACACACAAACAGTCCATTTGCCAGACTTGCCCAGGACGCTTGCAGGACGGGTCCTCATTTCACGTTGCTGGCAAGCGCGACGAACATCAAAGGAAAGACCACTTTACTGGAAAGCAAGTCACAAGGACACAGCGGGGAACATGTCGGGAGACTCTTTTATTCACTGGTACAGCTTGGCATAATGCATTTCGGCGTGTCAGCCTTCTTCAGACGCCGCTGTTACCACACCATCACCTCCTCCCTCCTTTGTAGTTCCTCTGGCGCTCCCATTGGTGGGAGATCAGCTGACCCTGCTGCAAAAGGATCCTGCAGTCAAATGTGAGCCTACAGTTCCCAGCGTGCATCTTATCGGGTAAGTGCGGCAGCTGGATCCGATGTTTTTAAAATAATTGCTGAAGTTTGCCTTGCAAAGGAGGGGCCGTGTAGCAGCAGGTGAGGACATATTGTTAGTGTTAAAAGTACTCCCTCCAGTCCCCTACGCCCGAGCCTCAAAATAGAAACAAACCGGGCTGCGAGGTGAACTGTAATCATGCTCACCTCCCCATGCAGTCACAGGCTGCCATTGGCAGCAGCCACTGGCGTGATTGTTTCTCGAGGCGGTCCTGGGGCTATCAATCACTTGATACACACAAACAGTCCATTTGCCAGACTTGCCCAGGACGCTTGCAGGACGGGTCCTCATTTCACGTTGCTGGCAAGCGCGACGAACATCAAAGGAAAGACCACTTTACTGGAAAGCAAGTCACAAGGACACAGCGGGGAACATGTCGGGAGACTCTTTTATTCACTGGTACAGCTTGGCATAATGCATTTCGGCGTGTCAGCCTTCTTCAGACGCCGCTGTTACCACACCATCACCTCCTCCCTCCTTTGTAGTTCCTCTGGCGCTCCCATTGGTGGGAGATCAGCTGACCCTGCTGCAAAAGGATCCTGCAGTCAAATGTGAGCCTACAGTTCCCAGCGTGCATCTTATCGGGTAAGTGCGGCAGCTGGATCCGATGTTTTTAAAATAATTGCTGAAGTTTGCCTTGCAAAGGAGGGGCCGTGTAGCAGCAGGTGAGGACATATTGTTAGTGTTAAAAGTACTCCTCCAGTCCCCTACGCCCGAGCCTCAAAATAGAAACAAACCGGGCTGCGAGGTGAACTGTAATCATGCTCACCTCCCCATGCAGTCACAGGCTGCCATTGGCAGCAGCCACTGGCGTGATTTTTTCTCGAGGCGGTCCTGGGGCTATCAATTACTTGATACACACAAACAGTCCATTTGCCAGACTTGCCCAGGACGCTTGCAGGACGGGTCCTCATTTCACGTTGCTGGCAAGCGCGACGAACATCAAAGGAAAGACCACTTTACTGGAAAGCAAGTCACAAGGACACAGCGGGGAACATGTCGGGAGACTCTTTTATTCACTGGTACAGCTTGGCATAATGCATTTCGGCGTGTCAGCCTTCTTCAGACGCCGCTGTTACCACACCATCACCTCCTCCCTCCTTTGTAGTTCCTCTGGCGCTCCCATTGGTGGGAGATCAGCTGACCCTGCTGCAAAAGGATCCTGCAGTCAAATGTGAGCCTACAGTTCCCAGCGTGCATCTTATCGGGTAAGTGCGGCAGCTGGATCCGATGTACATATATATATATATATATATATTCACTGAAAAAACCATAGGTTTCAGACACGTTATAGTTAGAAATTAGCGTTTAAAAAACCTTTGAAATTCACTGAAAAAACCATAGGTTTTAGGGACAGTTATAGTTAGTTGGACATTGCACTCGTACAAAACCCGTGAAATTCCCCTGTTATAGTTAGTTCAGCTAACTATAACTCGCGCCCCGCAATGCACTGCTGATGACGTCACATATTACATCACTCATGACATGGTCAGTGACATCACTGATGACATCACTGATGACATCTCAAATGACATCACTGATGACATCACTGATGACATCATCCAGTGACTGTGTGTTTCTGTAAAGTTTAAATATGTTTAATATATATAGGGAAAGGCGTATTGAAGAATGAGTGGGTGTATAAGTGTCTGAATGGATGATTTAGTACGTGAGTGACTGACTCTACAAGTGAGTGATTAAACGTATCTTACTCAATGCATGGGTTAGTGACTAAACTGTGTGAATGTCTGTATCCGTCTGTTTGTTGGTGTGTAAGTGGATGCATGGATTTGCGAATAGCTACATGAGTGTCTATATGGGTTATTGATTGGTTCTCTGAGTATCTGTATGGCTGCCTGAGTGTTTGTGTGGGTGGGGTGTGTGTGACTCTATACATAGATGTGTGAGTGGGTGATTCACTGGGTGCATGATTTCAAGAGTGCATCTGTGATGGACTGCTTGGGTGGGTGAGTGTGTGTATGGGTGTGTTAGTGAGTGAATGTATATCTCAGTGGTACATGTGCGAGTAACTACATATGTAAAAGGCAGTATATATGTGTGTTAGAGTATTTAAATGGCTATAAGTGAGAGTGTGTTATTGTGAGAGTGGCTGTATGGATGCGTGTGTGCTTGTATAAGTTATTGTATTAGAGCGTAAGAATGTGCTAGTATTTGTATGAGTAGGTGAGCTGGTGTGTGTATAACTGTATAGGTGAGTAAATGGGTGTGATTAATTTTTTGCATGACTGACTAGGTGTGTGAGTACCTCTATGGATGAGTGGCGGTGTGTGAGTGTTTATAAGGGTGTATGAGTGCATATGATAGTCCTGTACTGAGTGACTGTAAGTATGAGTGACTGTACAGGTGAGTAAGTTGATGTGTGTGTAGACCTAAGAATCAGTGAGTGGGTATGTAGTTTTTGGTGTTGGAGTGTCTATGGTTTTGAGAATGGCAGTCTGTAATTTAGAGTGGGTGTATCAAAAGTTATATTAGGGTGTGAGAAGATGCATGAAATTATCACATGGATGATGTCATCAGTGATGTCATTTGAGATGTCATCAGTGATGTCATCAGTGATGTCACTGACCATGTCATGAGTGATGTAATATGTGACGTCATCAGCAGTGCATTGCGGGGCGCGAGTTATAGTTAGCTGAACTAACTATAACAGGGGAATTTCACGGGTTTTGTACGAGTGCAATGTCCAACTAACTATAACTGTCCCTAAAACCTATGGTTTTTTCAGTGAATTTCAAAGGTTTTTTAAACGCTAATTTCTAACTATAACGTGTCTGAAACCTATGGTTTTTTCAGTGAATTTCAAAGGTTTTTTAAATGCTAATTTCTAACTATAACGTGCCTGAAACCTATGGTTTTTTCAGTGAATTTCAAAGGTTTTTTAAATGCTAATTTCTAACTATAACGTGCCTGAAACCTATGGTTTTTTCAGTGAATTTCAAAGGTTTTTTAAATGCTAATTTCTAACTATAACGTGCCTGAAAACTATGATTTTTTAAGTGAATTTCAAAGGTTTTTTAAATGCTAGTTTCTAACTATGCCAACAGAGGTAGGACATGTGAAGAAAGAAGAAAAAACGCACAGAAAGAAGCAAAAGATGTGCAGCAAGAACCAACAGAGGAGCAGAAAGAGGCCTTGTTGCAAAATCATCCTGTGCCCACAACTTTTTCAGACGGGTACTGGTGGTAACTGACTCTGACTAACCAGAGCCAGTGCTGCTTTGCACAGTGGTGAAGGGAGGGGGCCTGAGGTGACATGTGTGCAAACGCGCTCCGTGGCGCGTTTTAAGTTGCGGGATTAAGTCCCCTTGAATCCTGAGGGTCCCTGGGGCCCAACTAGCCCCCCAGGTACCTACAGTTAGGACCACAGAGCTGAGTTGCAGAGAGGCGTTCCGAGGCCACGCACCTTTTTTCACCTCTCTGCAACGCACCTCTGTTGTGCTTACTGAAGGTACCTGGTGGGCTAGTTAGCCCCCAGGATTCAAAGGGAATTAACTCCCCAACTTAAAACGCACCAGAGGACGTGTTTGCGCACATGTCACCTGAGGCTCCGCCCCTCCCTTCACCACTGTGCAAACGCGCCCGTGGCGCGTTTTAAGTTGGGGGATTAGGTCACCTTGAATCCTGAGAGTCCCTGGGGCCCAACCAGCCCACCAGGTACTTCCAGTAAGCACCACAGGCCTGCGTTGCAACGCCTGTAACAAATTGTGCAGTTGTGTTTAGGTAGTGAAGAGGGTCGTGCTGGGGGTAGTGTTTTAGGGTAGTGCAGTGGTGTTTGTGTAGTGTAGGGGGTCATGCTGGGGGTAGATTTAGGGTTTAGGGTAGTGCAGTGGTGTTTGGGTAGTGTAGGGAGTCGTGCTGGGGGAGTGTTTTAGGGTTTAGGGTAGTACAGTGGTGTTTGGGTAGTGTAGGGGGTCGTGCTGGGGTTAGTGTTTTAGGGTTTTAGGGTTTAGGGTAGTGCAGTGGTGTTTGGGTAGTGTAGGGGATACTGCTGGGGGTAGTGTTTTAGGGTTTAGGGTAGTGCAATGGTGTTTGGGTAGTGTAGGGGTACTGCTGGGGGTAGTGTTTTAGGGTTTAGGTAGTGCAGTGGTGTTTGGGTAGCGTAGGGGGTACTGCTGGGGGTAGTGTTTTATGGTTTAGGGTAGTGCAGTGGTGTTTGGGTAGTGTAGGGGTTCGTGCTGGGGGTAGTTTTTTAGGGTATAGGGTAGTGCAGTGGTGTTTGTGTAGTGTAGGAGGTCGTGTTTTCGAGTTTAGGGTAGTGCAGTGGTCTTTGGGTAGTGTAGGGGGTTGTGCGGGGGGTAGTGTTTTAGGGATTAGGGTAGTGCATTGGTATTTGGGTAGTGTAGGGGGTCATGCGGGGGGTAGTGTTTTAGGGTTTAGGGCAGTGCAGTGGTGTTTAGGTAGTGAAGGGGGTCGTGCTGGGGGGAGTGTTTTAGGGTTTAGGGCAGTGCAGTGGTGTTCGGGTAGTGTAGGGGGTCGTGCTGGGGGAGTGTTTTAGGGTTTAGGGCAGTGCAGTCGTGTTCGGGTAGTGTAGGGGGTCGTGCTGGGGGGAGTATTTTAGGGTTTAGG